>PVJO010001256.1:9718-181577 GCA_004026905.1 Hystrix cristata | reverse complement strand
TCCTTGCTTCCCTTGTGTCTCCTTCCGCTGTCAGACTGTGCTCTGTTCCAGAGCTGTCAGAGAAACCAGAGCTTCGGGCAGGGTGGGGCGGGAGAGCAAGAAAGAGCTTCAGTTCTAATCGTAGCTCTGCCATTTACTTGCTGTGTGACCTTTGGAAGTTGCTTAGTATCTCTGACCTGTGTCATGCTGTATCTATAATGAAGAGATTAACTCTCTACCCGAAAAGGAAATTGTACAGATTAAGTCAAATGACCCAAGTAATGTTTCTGCCCACCTCGTTTAATGAGATACTGGGACTCTCATCCCCAAGTGAGATAAATGGTATCCAGGCTTAGGTGGGTGCCTAAGGAAGAAACCCACATCTAATAGCTCTTGTCATGTCCCTGCTGTCATTTTTCTTTTCTTCCCTGAGACCTCCAGGTGGCAGCATGGGGCTATGGAACCGGAGCCTTCTGTCAGGCTGCCACCTCACAGACTGAGAGCAGGCCGGACCTGAGTGAGGGGACCCACGTCCCACGGGGTGATTCTTGTGCTTTCACCATGTTGGGCGAGGGGGAGCACTTAGCACAGACTTGTTGCATTCTGGGTCCTTCTGAGGGAGGGCACAGGGTGGCAAGGGGCCCTTGATAGAGGAAAATGATGACATGGCAGAGCAGGGGTCAAGCTGCACCCCTGACCCCTGCCAGCCAGGCTGCTGCCCACTCGGCTGGGGGCTCCTGGCCAGTTCTGGCACCCCCCCAGCCCCAGAGAGGAGGGCCCGGCCCTGGAGCTGCCAGCCAAGGTCATGGCACTGCAGGAGGCTCAGCCTAGGCTCTCCAGAGAGGTGCCAGGAGCCCCAGGAAAGCCGGCACCTCATGTCTTATTGTCCCTCTGCCTCACCCACCAGGACCCCTTCCAATCTGCAGCTAATCTTTGCCAAGAGCCAGAGGGATTTGTGAAGAACTTCCTCCAAATCCTCAGCTAATCCTCCTCTTGCTTGAACTCCTTTAGCAATTGCATTTGCAGCCTGGTGGCCTCTAATCCTCTCATCCCCAGATGTTCCTGGGGAGCCTCCTGTGGCCTCCGCTGGTCCCACTCTACTTCTTTTCTCCCCCATGAAAGTCTCGTTTCAAAGCAGGCTGAGGAGAAGCCCGGGGTGTGTGCCCAGTGGTCTCTGGATAGAGCAATTTAGAATCGAGGAGCCCCGACCCTCTACCCCCTCTGCATTGATTGGCGTTCAGAGGGATGCTTATATCTGAAGTTAGGGCTTCGGTTTCCTCACCTCTTAAGTGGGGATGCTAGTAGTCTTACCTGGAGGGGATGCTACAAAGGATTGCCAAGACCATGAGCTTCATGAGCTTAAGCAGCTCCTGGTACACAACACACAATCAGGGTCTGTTAGCCGTGGGCAATCTAGAGTATCTACCTGCCACTCCCCTGCTCTCTCTCACCTCTGGAGGTGGCCACGCACCCTCAGCAGCTGGGAGCCACGCAGATTGGGGGTGGCTTTGGGTGGGGTGAGCCTCTGTGAGCCTGCAGGGTCTGGGTGCTTTCTGCACTTCTACAGTTCTTTCCAAGGAGGCGTCCAAGAGCCTGCAGCTGTAACAGTGTCACTGCCTAGAGGAGAAATTAGGAGCATGGCCACCATTGGGCTTAGGGTTCTCTCTCTTGAGGGATGTAGGCGTGCAGGGCCAGAGATGCAGGCAGTGAGGAGCAGCTGCCTTCGTCCCTGTCAGGAATAAGCCTGTCACAGCCCCAGCCGGACAGAGAGGAAGGTGCAGGCCAGCACCCAGGGGACCACAGGGGAGGGACATAAGGGTAGGGCCAGGCAGCTGCAAGCTAAGTTCTTCCTTCTTTGAGGCAAAAATAGAGTGTTATTCGTAATCCACAAATCAGCAGGCTCCCACTGCCCCTACGAATGCAATTCGATTGGCTAAAACCCCTGTTGCAGGAGTTCAATTCACTCCCTGAGATTTATGCTCAGGCCCTGACCCCCGGATGGAGCACTCCATCTCTGCTTGGGCTCGGCAGCTGTTCCCTTATGTCTTCTCTGTGATGTTGGCCCAGTCACAGACTCCTGATTCCTTTCCCCGTGTCCATACCACACTGGAAAAACAAGAAACTGAAGATCTTCAGGAGAAGGGGCTCTCTCCGGGGTCATGTCCTACTCAGCCCAAAGTACAGAGACACAGCCCTTGTCAGTCCAGAGCAGCCCCCGCAGGGAAACATGGGCTCGTCCCACCTGGCACATGGTGGAGGTCAGCTTCCACCGGGCCTGGAGAGGCAGCCTGAGCTGGCGGGACCCAGCGCTCGTGTATTAGATGTAGAAGGCCGTGCTTCAGCCTGCTCGGGAAATGTCTGAGTTACTGAGACCTTTCTCCTTTCCCTCCTAGAGATCCTTACCTCTGTAGTCCCTTGATTCCCTTTAAGGAGCCTGAGCTCTAAGGAAGTAAGGAGGCCAACAGGAGACTCTATCTCTCAGCAGCCATCCATGGGCGACTTTTATTGCATGCTGTCAATAATTATCTAGCTTTTCAAATGTAACAGAAAAGTTTATCTCACAGTAAAGCTCATCCAGGAGTCCTGATGCATACAAAATAGTGAAAATGGAATTGTTCGGCTGAATTTGGAGAAGGCAGAAGCATAATCCAGGGCTGGTCTCCACCCACACCCCTCTAAGCCCTCTCTGATCTCTGCAGAACAGAAAAAGGAACCAAAATGTCTCTTTAACCAATTAATTAACTCTTACTAAGATAAACACAAATTAAAACTGCATTAGGATGTTATTTTTGCCCCATCAGATTGGCAAGTATTCAAAAGTTGAGGAGCATTCTGTTTTGGCAGAAATGTAGGAAATAGGCAGACTCCTCTGATCTGTATGGGAGGGAATCCAAACTGGCGCAGCACCTGGAGAGGACAATTTGGCAACAGCTAGAACACAAATGTGTATATTCTTAGGCCCAGGAATTGCATGAGCAGTGTTTTATTCTGCAGATAATCTCTGCACACAAGGAATAACAAAAGCAGTAACGAGCCTAAATGTCCATCAAGGGGAGGTGGCTAAGTAAATGGTATATAGTTAAGTAAATACCGCACTTACGTATAATCGAATACCCCATAACAGTTAGATGAGAAACTCTTTATAGTGATGGGGAAAGAGCTCCAAAACATATATTGTTAAGTTATTTTTTAAAAAGAAAGACAACAGAACAGTGTGTAAAACATGCTACCAGTGGTGAAAAGTAAGTGGGGGGGGGATGTATAGATATTTTCTTGTAATTCTGTAAAATATTTCTGAAAAGATAACAAGAAACTACTAACACTGGCTTCCAGGATAAAGAACTAGGCAGCAGGGGAGCAGGGGTCAAAAGGACATTCTTTTGAATTTTGAAACATGTGATAGCATATCCTATTCAAAACTTAAATTTAAAAGTATATAAGAACAAATAACAAATAGAAAGCTATAGCATGAGATAAAAACTAATGCTATAGGAGAAATACAACTTACCACTAGCTAAATGTCAGATGTGCCGAGTTCGGGTGCCCTGAAATGTAAAAACGTATTCCAAGGAACAACGGAAGTTAAGAATAGGAAAACCGTGTTGGGGAATAGGAACAACTCCTGAGAGACAGAAGGGGGGGTCCCGAGGAGGTTGCCAGCAAGGTCCTTTGTCAGGAGTAATTTATACAGCAAAGTCACAATGCGAGTACAACATGGGTCAACAATCAAACTATAGGATTACAAATACAGCTACTTAGCTAATATTGATCCAATAGGGAAGCAGGGCCTGTAGCAAGGGTATGTGGCTGACACTATTAACCTTGGCTCACCTATGACTTCTAAAACAGTAACATTTTGGGAAGCGATGGGTCCAGGTGTTGCGGTCACACAACTGGGTGTCTGATGCACATTCTGAACTTAATGGACTAGGTGGTACCAATTACAGTGTAGTCTCAGGTTGCCATTTATCTCTTAGGGAAGTATGTAAGTCCGGCCATTGTGACTTATCTTGAGGCCTGGCCTTCTTCAGACACACCTCCAGCCACAATTCTCATGCCTTTATTTTTCACTGACTTCCTTGACCCCAGTCCCTCTCTGACTGTATGTTAATTTCTAACTTAGCTGCCTATAACACTAAGATATATATTAATCTCCTACTTTATGCATTAAGTGATTTGTACTCTCAAAGAGTCCAAAAATACGGAAATATAAGTTCAATTTTTAAAGATTACTTAACATTTCTAAATAAAGTAAGTTTCTAGATTCTTAAATTCAAAAGACTGTAAGGTTTTTGGCTCCAACTTAGTGCGTAGAAAGCCACAAAGAACATTACCCTCACTCTAATAAAAGAAACAGCCAAATAATCTGCAAAATGAAACATTTTCATGAACTAATCAGAGAACTAGGGTTGCAGGCAAAAAGCTAATTCAAAAATGCAACAAATAATAGGTGCCCCCAAGGAGAGACAGGACAGCCGTGTTTGCTTAGCTGTCAGACTCTATACAGAACAGAAAGAATTCAACCTAACTTTTCAATAACTTGCTAAGGGCCGTACATAGGACCCGCATGATTGAATAAACCCCATGAGAGCTGCAGACATAAGGGAAATACACTCCTGCTTTCAGTCTCCTCTCCATGGACCACACTAAATTCTCACAAGAAATAATGGTGAGGAAAAGATCCGTACAAACCCCTCTCCTCGTTCGGGTCTGGGAGAAAAGAACAGTGCTTCAAGGAAAGAATGAAGTTCTGAAAAGACCCTTCTCCCTAAATCCCCTTTGGTGGAAAAAACTCATTAGGAGAGGGGTAGCAGACCCTGTTGTCTTCAGGACATAGCTGAAGACCTACTGCAGCCCAGAGAACAGAAAAGTAAAAATCTTCCATCTCTGGGTGTGGTGTAAAAGTGCATGCAGACCAGTTGTCTTCTGTAGATGGAGGAGAGGGAGGAGAGGGCCACTGAAATATCCCCAACCCCAAGACACAGGGACACAGTTTCTGCTGAAGAGTTAAACTTAATCGGAACGCCAAGAATATCATTCACCCTTCCCCAAGCCCCACCCCAGGCCAAAAAGTGTTGCATGACGAGTAGCAGCAATCAATTGCTGAAAGAGGTTCAAAAGCAGAATGGTGCTCCTTAGGCTGTAGGCATGCAAGGAAACCCTAAATCTGAGAGTGTGATATACAAAAACTCTCTGGCAAGTCAGCTATGACCCTAAACACAAAGTAATGTGAGAGAAATATAAGCCTGAGGTGCACTAGGATTAACTATAGCCATAAAAAATCCAAACACAGCTCAACCCCTGACCAGATTGCTCAACCCTCCATAATGAAAACCGGTAGGAGATAAGGCTTGACCATTTCCAGCCGTAAATACTATTTACCTCAGTCTCTACTGTTCTATACAAGATGTCCAGCTTTCCATAAAAAATTGCAAAGCACACGAAGAAAGAAAGAAAGAAAAAAAAAGCACACCATCAAGACACAGCAATCAATAGGACTAAGTGCAAACATGATACAGATATTGAAACTATCATACAAGAATTTTAAAATAACTATGGTGACTATGTGAAGTATTTTATGAACAGTGGACAATATATATAGCTAAGAAGATAATTCCAATGGGGAGGGAGGAGTAGAAATGCTAGAAATACAAAACAAATGGATAATGTCATTCAAAGACTCATCAGTGGATTTGACACAGCTGAGGAAAAAAACAGTGAACTTGAAGACAACTCAATAGAAATTACCCAAACCGAAGCACAAAGAAAGAAACAAGTGAAAAACTGAATATAGGCTGTGGGACAATGTCAAACAGCCTAATATAGATGAAGGTGAAACCCCAAAATGTGAAGAGAAAAAACAAAGCAGACGCAATATTTGAAAAGACACTGGCTGATAACTTTTTAAAAAGTAAGTAACAGATTGAGCTGGGTGCCGTGTTACATGCCTTTAATTTCAGCTACTCAGGAGGCTGAGGCAGGATCATAAGATCGAGGCCAGTTTGAGCAAATGTAACAAAACTCTGTCTCAAAATAAAATTTTAAAAAGAGAGATGTAAGTCCGTGGTAGATTGCTTGTTTAGCATGTGTGAGGTTCCGGGTTCAATTCCCAGTATTGCAATACATATACAATACATATATATTTTTTTTTATTTTGGTGCTGGGGATTGAACTCAGGGCCTTGTGCTTGGTAGGCAAGCATTCTAACCACTAAGCTAAATCCCTAGCCCCATATACAATACATATATACACATACATACATACATACATAAAAAACAAATACCAAAACACAGATCTGTAAATCAAAGAATTGCATACAGGATAGAAGAAAATCAAAGATGAGAAAGAAACCTAAACATGTCATATTCAAAGAGCTGAGAAAAGTTTCAAGGTAGCCAGAGAAAAATGACACATAACATATAGAGGAACAAAAAAAGACAGTGCAGCAGACTTCTTCAGAAACTGTACAAGTCAGAAGACAACAGAATAATATCTTTCAAGTATTGAAAGAGGGTACAGGAGACTGTTTATTCAGAATTCTACTTCCAGTGAAGACATCTTTTAAGTGTAAAGAAGCAATAATATTTTTCTAGAAAAAAAAATAGATTATTAGCAGCTGACTGGCATTCCAAGAAATAACGAAAGAGTTTCTTCTGAATAAAGTATTTAATAACCAGCAGAAACCAGGATCTACAAAAAGGAATAGAGAGCATGGAAATAGTATACATGAGCATAAATTTTTATTCATCCTAAAAATAACTGACTTTAAAAAAAATAACTGATTAAAGCAAAAGTAGTAGCAGTGTCTTAGGTGCTTACAGCTCAAAGAAAAGGGAAATGTAAGACACCATGGCACAAAGAATGGGAAAGAAGAATGAAAAATATTTTGTAATATCCCTATAGTACCAAAGAAGCAGTGGGACAGTTTTTGAAGGTAGATTGTAATTAATTAAATATTTATATTATAGACTCTATGGCAACTGCTAAAATAAATTTAAAATGAAATAAAAATAATAGCCCGAAAGTGGACCTAAAATAGAAAAATATGAAATACTCAATATGAAAAATCTAGAAAAATGGAACAAATAGAAAACAACTGGCAAGAGTATAGATTTTAATCCAGCTTCTTAATAATTGTGTTCAACATAAATTGCCCATGTATACTGTATAGACTGAATGATGTCCCTACAAAATTCAAATGTTGAGTCCCTAATACCCAGTACCTATGTGACCGTCCTTGGACATAAGGCCCTTAAAGATGTAATTAAGGTTAAATGAGATTACGAGGATAGAGCCCTAATCCAGGATGACTGTTCTTAGGAGGAGAGGGAGGGACAGCAGGAATGCTCACAAATGGAGAAAAGGCCATTTGAGGAGAGTGAGCAGGCAGCCATCTGCAAGCCAAGAACAGAGGCCTTGGGAAAAAACAAAACACGTGCTAAAAAGTTGACCTTGGACTTCCATCCCCTAGAACTGTGAGAAAAAAAATTGCTGTTGTTTAAACCACCCAGTCTGGGAAAATTCACTGTGCAGTCCTAGCAGACTAACATGGGCACCAATTAAAAGACACAATTGTCAGACCGGATTTTTAAAGACAAAATTATATTCTGTATCTTCATAGAAAGGCAGAGACAGGATAAAACTGAAACAATGGGAAATATATAGTATTATGCAAACACTACTTGAAAGTAAGTCTGGGATGGCCACATTAATATCAGACAAAATAAACTTTGGAACAAGGAATATTACTAATGATAGAGGACAGTAGACAGTGATTATAGGGTAATTTATTAAAAAACATAATAATACTAAATTTATGTCTCTCTAAAATGAGAGCTTAAAAATATGTGAAGCAAAACCAAATATAAATGAACAGATAATAGAAAATTTCACATTGTACTTAGTAGCTGCTCTCTAAATAACTAATGGAAGAGAATTCAGAAAACCTCTAAGGGTATAGAAAATCTGAACAGAAACTTCACCTAACCAGTGTTTACAGAGATTTCTACGCAACAAGAGGAGAATCCTCATTTTTTTTAATAGCACATGGAAAATTTATAAACTAGACTGTACTCAGAGCTATTAAAAACTAACTTGTTGAAAGGGATTTAAATAATAGAAAATGTTTTCAGACCATAGCATAATTAAACTAGAAATCAAAGCCTAAAAGATATCTGAAAAGCCTCAAATACATCAAACATTTGGAAATTTAAAACAACACTTTTAAATAACCCATGTGTCAAACAGGAGGTAACAGGAAATTGGAAAAAAAATTTAAACTGAATGAAAATAAAAACACAACATATCAAGCTTTTATGTGAACCATTTAAGTGAGTGGTCAGATAGGGGCTATGTATAGCATTACACACTTATACTAGAAAAGAAGAAAAGTATAAAATAAATGACCTACTTCGACTTTAGGAAATGAGAGTAGAAAAGTAAATTAAACTTGAAGCAGGCAGAAGGAAAGAAATAATAAAAGAATACCAGGTGTGATGAAACATGCCTGTAATCCCAGCACTTTGGAGGCTGAAGCAGGAGGATCACCACAAATTCGAGGCCAGCCTGAGCTACAGAGTGAGACCTTTTGTCTCAAAGAATTAAAACCCAAAAAATAAATAAACAAAAGAACAGAAATTGATGAAAACAGGGACCGAAAAACAGTAGGAAAAACTCAGTGAAATGAAAAACTAGTTCTTTGAAGAAAATGAATAAAATAAATAAGCCTCTAAGCTAGACTGGAAAACACGACCAAAAACCGTACACATCACTCAGTTGTAAATTTTGCAATATATGAAAGACTTTAAGAAGAACTAAATAAATGGAGCAAATTGGAAGATCTAAAATTAAGAGATCAAGTTGACTCAAACTGATTTGCAGATTTGATTCAATTCCAATAAAACTCTCTGCAAAATCTTTTCATAAAAATCAACAAGGTGATTCTAAAGTTTATGTGAAAGAGCGAAGGAATTTGAACAATCAAAAGAATCTTGAAAAAAAGGACAAAGCTGAAGGAACCATACTACCTGATTCCAAGAGTTGTTAGACTGGAAGACTCAAACAATAACTAATCTAACTGATGTTTACAGACTATCCCGCCCAACAACGGAATAGTGCAATGAGGTATGAAGCTAGAGAAATGAGGTCAGTGTATGGTTTTGGAGAAAAGGAAATCATACCCACTTTTGTCCCTGAATCTTTGCGTAGCCACACAGTATATAACAGGGGTGTAACCATAGTCTCAACCAAGTCGTCCCTCAGATTTCAAAGCCCATGTTCTTTTCATGGTATACCTCAGCCTTTTTTTTTTTTCTTCAGGAAAATAAAGCAACACTTGTGCTTTATAGTTTCAAAAGGGCTTTTGGAAAGCCTTTTGATGTGCCTCAGCTCATTTGACCCTACAAAGCCCTACACAATACTATTATAACTGAGGCTCAATACTATCTTAACTGAGAGAAAGAAACTGAGGCTCAGAGAGGTTACATAAGCTTCCTCTGGTCCCCAAGCTAGTCAGTGATAGACCTGGATCTTCTGACTCCAGCGCCCACACTACCCCATAGCTGTGACCCTGGTATCCGGGGCCTTGTCTCCAGGGGCCCCCACAGCATCTGCACCCTTCTCGTCCCAGCAAGCTCTCTTGCCCTCAGGACACCCTCAGTGAGCTGGTCACTGCACCAGGCAGGCCTCCCAAACTCAGACGAGCACTGTACACTCTTGCATACACTAAGTGTTGTCCTCTTCGCCTGTTCCCTTGGCAGGGAGCCCCCACGTGGCTACCCACATCCACAACACAGCCTGAGTTCCACTCTGTGGTCCCCTCTGCTGAGTTCTCCAGGTCCGCTCTTCTCCTGTTCCTACAGCTCCCCACCCTCCTGGGCCGTCTCTAACCTGCAACCGATGTTCTCCAGGCCTCAACTTTGGGACTTCCAGAAACACACAGTCCCCTCCCAATTTTCTCTTCCTTCAATTCTTTGAACCTCAGAGCTGTCTATGATTCAGCTAAAGGAGACTGGAGTAAAGTGTTTTCCTCCTTGATTTACTTCCTGGAGGCCTGTGTGGTTCTAATAGCCTCCATATCTTGGTTACAGTGGCAGGGCCTAGCATCTCTGACAGGAGCCCCTCACCCCACACTGGAGGCCTTGGTTGTGGCTTATTTCATTTAAGGGCAGAATCAAATGCATTTATCCTCCTCACGGATGACTATACCAGGTTTTTCCAGCTCGCCCTGGCCTTCTTGAATCTTGTTTTGTGCTTTTCTTTCCCCAGATCTCAGCTTGGGGTCACTGCCAGGATTACGGGGGTGTGCTACCATGCCTGTCTGCAAACAACTCATTCTGATCCACTCCCAGCCCTGGCCAATCCCCAGCACATGTGTCTCATGCCTCTGCTGCCCTCAGCCAGCTTGCCTCCCACGATGCGAGTGCTTAGTGGATTCGGAAGTAAAAAACAAATGACCAGCCCAGTTCCTCTGAGCTTTTTCTCTCTACTCTTCCTGTCTGCCTGCCTGCCTGCCCATCTATTGATCTATTTTTCTATCCATCAGGGTAGATAGGTATGAATCAACCATAGAGAGTCATGGAATAGTAGCTGTTGAGCCAATTGCCTTTTGTGTGTGTGTGAACGTACTTGTACACGAGTGTGGGCCTGTGGGTATGTTGCCATTGACGAAGTGTGTGAGAGACAAAAGCAGAAGCAGGAAGAAAAGAACAAGAATGAGACTTTTTGAGGGGATGGGGAAGGAAGAGCCAGAAATCATACCTATTCAAAAACGCCCTGCCTTTCTCGCAGACAGACAGCGCCATGAGTAGATGTGGCCCGGAGGATACTTTCCAAACAAATCCGGGAAGAGTCACTGAAAGAGGCTGCTGGTGATGGCGATTTCCTGTGATCAGAAGCCCCCCGGCCCAGTCACCCCAGCACCCCTTCTGGGGAAGGGGCAGGAAGAAGAGGGAGGAGAGAGAAGCTAGGGCGAGAGGACAGCAAGGGCAAGGGGCTCCTCAGAAAGGCCCTGGGTCACCAATTTGTGCCCCATGAGGGAAGCACCCCAGAGGCCCTTTCTCCCCAGGATGCAGCAGTGCATTCTCAGAACAGGTGGCCCAGCCCCAGACATCTGCTTACCAGGTGAGCTGGTTGGGAACAAGTAATGAGCTAAGAACACATGTTTTAACTCCAAGAGTTACTTAAAAATCGTGTAACCACTAGTACAGTGCAGGTACCTCTCAATCAGAATAGACTCCAGCCCCTGACCACGCAGATCCTCCTGCCAGCGCTCGAAGAGGTGCGTATAGACAGCCATTTTACACAGAGAGAGCCTGAGGACAGGGGTGATTCAGTGACTTTCCAGGATCCCACAGTTGACCATGGCAGAACAGGGCTTTGTCTTCCAAGGACCAAGGAAGGCTGCCTTTGCTCCCCAGCTGTACCCCAGGGGGACAAGAAGTCTTGCTAGCACCCAGTCCACCCCACTGCCAGCAGAAGCTCAGCCACCTGCAGTCCCTGCAGGCAGCTCCTGGACCTGGTCCCTGTGGGAACCGAGGGCTGGAAGTCCTTACGGATCCCCCAGGAGAAAGCAGGCGAGGCCTTTTCCAGCGATGAGCATTTCAGCCTGGGCTCCGGGGGAGCATCCTTCACCACCTTGGGCCAGACTCAGCATCTGTGCCTCCCTGGGACAGCTCTGCCACCAAGCCAAATGATATCACTTCTTGCTGCGGCTTCTCAGCTCTGATGAAAGGCTTCTTAATATCTGATTCCTCTGCTCAGGCTGCCATAACATAATACTGGGGATTGGGTGGCTTAAACAACAGGAATTGATTTCTGATTATTCTGGAGACTGGAAGTCCAAGGTCAGATGCCAACCTAGTCAGTTTCTAGAGCGAGCTCTTTTCCTGGCTCAACGTTAGCCACCTTCTTCTTGTGTCCTCACACGGGAAGGGCAGAGATCTCATGTGTCTCTTCTTTTAAAGACTCCATCCTATTAGATCTGGGCCTCACCCTTAGGGCTTTGTTTAACATGAATTATTACCTTAGAGTCCATCTCCAAATACAGCTACACTGGGAGTTAGGGCTTCGGCATATGAGTTTCAGGCGAACACTAACATTCAGTCCATAGCATCTTTGGGAGTCCAATAGAACTGGGTTCAGTTTCAACCTCTGTCCCTGCTAACTGTGACCTTAGGAAAGATTCATGCCTTATGTATTAGTTTTCCGATGTGCTGAAATAAATTCCAACACATTTAGTGGCATAAAACAACACAAATTTATTATCTTATAATTCTGGAGATCAGACGGCAAAATCAGACCCACTGGGGTAAGGTGTCACGTGGGGCTGACTCCTTCTGGCTCTCAAGGAGAATCCATTTCTCACCTTTTCCAGCTTAAGAAGCTGCCCGCGGTCCTCATCCAGGCATCGCTCTGCATCGCTTGGACAAGGCTTCTGTGAACACATCTCCCCAACTCTGGCCTCCAGCACCTTTCTCATAAGAACCTGGGTTTCTTCTGAGCCCCCTCTGCTGAGCCAGGAAGGTCTCCTAGCTCAGGACCCTTCACGTCATCACTTCTGCAAAGTGCCCTTTGCCATAAAAGGAAAGCAGTTTGCGGGTTTGGAGACAGGACATGGACATCTTCTGAGATGGCGCTATTGATCCTCCCGTGCCTTGATTTCCTCCCTTGTAAAGCGGGAATGGTAATGTGCAGTCACAGCTCTGATAGGAGGTCTTAGGATGTTACTAAGTGCCCAGCCTGGCGCAGAGACGTACTGAAGCCATTCCTGCCCTTGTCCCCTTCTGTGCTGAGTTCCTCTGGGGCCACCAAGGCCTAGCCCAGGCCTGGATCTCAGTAGGGGCTTAAAGAATCCCTGCTGAAATAAAACACCCACAGTGATGGATGTATATGACCTGTCAAATGCCAAGCCAGGGCTATTTACAAAGCTGAAAGCTTCTAGGCAGCAGTGGGAGGAATTTGAATAGAAACATGGAACAGTATGTGCAGGGACATAAATTCCAAGTTATTTCTGTTGGGAAAGCTGAGCAGAAGTCATTCCATTCACATTCCCCACTTCAGCACGGCTCTCCCAGGTAGGCCTTGGCAGAGACTCGTTGCAGCCACCAGCCCCCTAGAGGCAGAGGGGAGGCTGTCTGCAAGGGAGTGGCACAGCCTTAGTCTTGTGTCTCCAGAGCAGCAGCCCCTGTGTCCCCAAAGCTCATGGCACAGGGCGGCAGGGCCTGAGCAGCAGGCAGTCAGTCGAGGAGCACAGGTCAGAGGGCCTCTGACTTTATTTCCCTTCTAGCTTATAAAGTTGCCAAAGGCCGGGGACATTTACACTTTGGGCAGGGCAGAGTTCAGGGTACATAGCTGGTGCCCGGCAAACCCAGTAAAGATTTCTGAGCACCTGCTTTGAGCCCAGCTCCGTAGCGGGCATTGGGGCTCAAAAGACAAGCCAAGCCATGAATCTCGGGGTTCAGGGGTAGAGACAGGCACGCACATGCTGCATTTCTACCCAGGGCCATGCATGTCAGGGCAGGCGGGTGTTGGGGATGCAGAGGAAGGAGTAATAATTCATGTTAGGTCCGAGAGGGAGCTACATAGAGAAGCAGGTTTTGCAGCTGGGCTCGAGAGATGGGTAAGTCATTCACAGTTTTTAAAAGGTTAATTTTCATAGGCAGAGGAGCAAAAGAAGAGCAGGGAAACAAGACAAGCATGTGCAAAGGCCCTGAGCTAGGAAGGGTCCCAGTGTGCTGGGGCATGGTCACTGGACAGTGGTGGCCGGAAGTCATGGGGAATGGAAGGGAGTCATGAGACTGGGAGCTGGGAATCTGGACAAGAGGGACTATGAGGGTTCTAAGTAGAAAAAGTGGTCAGTCCTGCCTCTCATGGAGCCTGCACAGTGTCCTTGTCTCCTTGTAGCTTCAGCACAAGGGGTAGAAGGAGACTAGACAGCTGGGGAGGGGCGGCTGGTGGAACTGTGTAGGAAGACAGAGGGTCCCCCAGCCCTCTTCCATCTCCAGAGGTACTGAAAGAGCAGGTCGGCCAGGCCAGAGGGGCTGGGATCTGGGCGAGCCGCTGGCTTTCCTCACAGAGACCAATCCTGCAATAAGCCAAAGCCCCTCTGCACTCTCATGCAGGATGGATGACCCCAGACTTGGGCATGGTACTTGCTTGGCCCTAAATCTGGCATCTCAGCCTTCCCTTAGGGCCCACAGCCTCCCCCCGGCCTTCTTCTCCATCCAGGGAGGCTCTGAACCTGAGATGGGAGGCTGTGCTGTCCGAGCTTCAGCTAAGATCCCAGGCAATCCCACAGCCCAAGATGGCCTGCCATGTTTGCTCCTAGGTGAAGGCCGGGGGGAGAGGTGGGGCAAAGGCCTGGCCTCTGAAGTGGGGGTGGGCCTGTCCCAAGGAAGATACTCATAAAGAGTGCAGCTAGGACCCCAAACAGTCCTCTCTGGGGCACCACATGGCCTTGGGTCTGGAGAATTTACATTTTTGACTTGAGCCCTGGACCTTCCTGGGTTAGGCCTGGATGTGGGGAGAGTGAGGATAAGGCATTCAAGTTGGACTTCAGAGTTGGCCTCAGTCCAGAGGCTGGGAGGGATTGGGAGACAGGTTGTCTGCTGCCAACTTCCAGAGGCTGTGAGCATGTATATTCCTTGTCTGAAGACATGTGGAGAGCAGAAACAAGGCCTGGAAGAAGGTAGCTGCTGGGCGGGTCAGAAGGAGCAGCTGGCTACTGCAGCCACTGGTGGGGCACCCAAAACTGAGGCTTGGGGTGGGCATCTTTTTGCCCACCCCAAGATGCCAAGCGAGGTTCAGGATGGTCCCGGCCAACATGGTAACACACGACACAGAGGTGTGTGACAGTCCACCTTGGGACACCCTAGCAGGCAAAGCCACCCTTGAAAGTGGCCCATTTCTGTGCATCAATTTTGAGTGGTGCTAGGGCAGGGGTGATATAAAGGTCAGAGTTGCCCCAGGAAATGGAGGCTTCCTGCGCCAGGTTAAGGGACGCATCACTCTGAGTAGGCAGAGGCAGCTGCAGCAGGAACAGAGACACCAGGGCCAGAGCTGCCACACTGCCCGGAGGCTGGCTGAGCCCTCAGACATGAGACTGAGAGGGATGAAGGATCCCACGTGAGGGCCTCAGGCTCACATCAGGTCTTGCCCTGGAGACAGTGGACAAGGATTGTGGATGTTGGTTCTGCCCTACCCACTGGGACCTGGTATCAGCCTCCTTATCTGGGCAAGGAGATGGTGGGCTGCATGTCCTCTGAGGTCCTTCCAGCCAGACATTCTCGGCCTGGCTGGGATCATCCAGCCCTGCCGATCTTCTGGCCTGAGCCAGGAGTTCGGCACACAATGGGTCACCAGAGAGGCGATGTGGCACCACCGAGGGGTTTCTGAAATGGTGAAAGACAGAGTTTCCTTCCTGAGAAGGAGGGAGGCACACTGAGCCTTATTCTCCCCCTCTGCGCCCTCCAGGAGTGCAGAGAAAAGCACCACCCTCTCTGGTGGTCTCTGTGGCATTCTGTGAATGAGTCCAAAAACAAACACTGGAGAGAGGAAAAAATAAGCCACTCTTCCCAAAATAGCCCCCTGAAGCTGAGCGGGTCACCTCAGCCAGCGCCTTTGTCACGGATGCTCTGCTAAACTGGCGAGGAGGCCACCTGATGGAACCTGGTCTCACGGCGTGAGGGCAGGAAGGGTCAGAAGTGTGGGTTCTGGTCTCAGGGTGATGGGTAGGTCCACGGAGCTCAGGGTGCAGCCTTCCTTCTACAGCTTTTGCTGGTGGAAGGACAGGCTCCAGACCAAAGGCATTTCAGTCAAAGGCAGCAAGAAAAGATGTGACTTTAAGAAGCCAGGCCACTGTGCCACTGAACTGGAAGAAAACCCTAACAATGATGATTAGCCATGATAATTCAAATATCTGGTGTGATCCAAGCTGAAGGGTCTGTATTTGAGACTGTGGGACCTGTGCGTAGAATTCAAAGAGTCTGAGAACTTGGATGGGGAAAAGGGCTACATCTTTATTTTTACTAGTGTCTTAGTTATTTTCTCATGTCTGGAACACAAAACACCCACAGTTTAAGGGAGGAGAGGTTTATTTTCACTCACATTTTTTAGTGCATAGATGGCTGGCTCCAAGGAAGGAAGGCAGGAAGGCACAGCAGAGAGGCATGGAGTAGGAAAGCTGCTCACTTCATGGCGGCTAGGAAGCAGAGTGAAGGGAGGAGCAGGAAGGGAGATACACCCTTCGGGGTCACACCCACAGGGACCTGTCTTTTCCGACTAGACCCCACCTCCTAACACATCAGTCATAAGGGCCCCATAACCCAAAAACCCCACTTACGAGTGCATGAAGCTCCTGGGAGACATCAGATATAAACCATAACAACTGGCCTTCAGCTGAAATTTAACATTTCCTGCTATTATGAACGAAGATGATGACCTCAGATGTCCTAGCAGCATCCATGATTCGTCAGCAGTAGAAATCAAAGGTGTTTTTCACATCACATGCATTTATTGCAGCTATCTGTCCTTCTTCTTTAAGCTCACCACTATGTCAGAATCACAGTGGTTGATGGACCTGTCACTCGATCTTGCTTAATGCATTAACAAGCCCTTGTGATGCCATATTATAAACCTGAAGTTTTAAACAATATTTTGATAACTATGTTTCAATGTAATTTGCTTCCTCTGTAATCTTGTATATTCTATTTTATGCCTAAGTTGTATCAGGCTGCTTTAACAAAGTAAGGACCTTCTTGCTTTACCTGCTTGATCTCGAATAATCTTTCCAACCAGCCAATGTAGCAGGAGCAGGCCTAGAAAGACTTGGGTGGGTCTGCACACAATTTGCGGAGGCCCTTGTTAAAACAAAAGTGTATCATAAGTCCAGTGCAACATCATATAAAGTGAAGCTGCTCTGGCTGTATTTAGGCTTGGGGCTCCTCAGAGATGCCCCTTCCCTCTACTTGGCCTCTCTGTCAGATCCTCTCCCAAACTTCTCCACTGCTCAAAAGCTCTGCAGACTTCCTAGATTTCCTCAGAGCACATTTTCAAATTACAGATCCAAGTCAGCCCCTCTCAAGCCGCTCTTGTTGGTGCTATAAGGTCTTATGGGAAGTCTGTGAGGCCCAGGCCCAGGCTCCCAGGACCTGAATCCTGGCCGCAAGCAGATCATGGGTGGGGCTGGTGGGGAATGTCATTTACGACTCCAGAGTGAAGTTCCCATGTGTTCAAGAAAAAGACCAGGAGAGAGAGGGCTTCCTAGCCCAGGGAGCTGTTCACTGGTAGTTTAGGAGTTTAAAACACAAGCCAGAAATTGAACTTGGTGAGGCCTTCCTGCAATTGAAGGACTCTGGAAGGCTGAGACAGAAGGACCACAAGTTTGTGTCCAGCCCAAGCAACTTAGTGATTTGGCAAGACTTTGTCTCAAAATAAAATATAAAAAAGGGGCTGGTGATGTAGCTCATTGTGAAGACCCTGGGTTCAATCCCCAGTACAGAAATGCAAAACAAAACAAAACAAAACAAAACCAGGAGCCAGAGAACCCTAAATTCACATACTCATTCCCCCATTTACTAGCACAGTGGCATCTATCTTCAATTTTACCTGTTAATTAGAAATAATAATCTCCACCTTAAAAGGTTGTTTTGAAGACAAAATGAAAGAATTTCTGTACAGAGCTCAGCAGGGCCTCAGAGGTGGTCTGAGTCCTTGCTTGGGGAAGAATTTTGCATAGCTGCAGCCTCCTCCCTTTGCACACTCCTTCCCCATCCTTCCCCTGTGAGGTCTCTTCCTGGCAGAGGCCACCTCCGGCTTGTTTCCACCCTCCAGGCCTGAAACACTTAGCTCTTCCCTACTTTCCAAACATGTCGCTTGGCATTCTCAAGTTGTTTTGGTAGCTGCAGTACGGTTCACCCAGACAGCACACACTGTAGCTATTATCTAATCATCTAATAATTAGCTTGACATTTTTAAAGGGCCTCGAGGGCCTTGGGATGCCTGCTGTCTTCAGGCGCAGGGGTACTGTAGTTTTGCACCTGTGCCAAGTCATAGGCATGCAGAAGGGAATAGTGACCTAGGCTTTGACAGGCCCTCTACTGTCCTCGGTGTGTCTAAGCAGAGGCAGATGTACTGGGACACTAATGAAGCATAATCTTCAGGGCCTCTCGATTACATGGCCTTATGTTTTCTGCAAAATTTGTAAAAGTAATTTCCATTTTTTTCCCTAAAGAAGCTCTCCAGAATTGTGCAAGCATAAAGCTCCACCCCTGTTTAAACCAAAGTTCTCTTTTGGGTCCACCCTGCCTGTAAGCTTACTCCTCCTCATGTTTCCTCTAAGGACAAGCAAATGGATTTGAGGGTGCAAGCTATAAGGGGCTAAGGAATTTGGTGATTTATTGCACTACAACTGAGCTATGGATTTGAGGTCACTAGGGATGTGGAGTTCTCTGCTCTGACCCCCAGTGACCAGAAGACTTGGGTGCAGCCACATGATCCCAGAACCCAGGAGTCTTTTTGAGTAAATTGCAATTAAGAAGCCTTACCTGCCCACAGCAGGGCCTCACAAAAGGGGTAAATGAGCCATCTGCCCATGTGGCGAGATAGCAGTGCTGGTAGTGATTGCAAAACCATGCAAAATACTGAGTTAGGGATTTAAAAATGCTAGTGATAAGCTCTCTATCTCGGACCTCAGAGAGTTGTACGTTGAAAAAAGTACATCACTATATGTGCCTTACTGGACCAAAAAAAAAAAAACCATACAGTGGAGAAACACAGAATACTTCCTAACCATTATTAGGAGGAGCACAAGTAGTAGGGAGGTCAAGTAGCTCCCTGCCCTCATTATCTGGAGGGTATCAGCTCTGCAACTTCTGCAGCCTCAGGCTATTCGACATAGTGGCTGGGACAAGTGACCAGCGAAAAGGACATGGAGGAAAGGAATGAGAGAACAATGAAAATCTCCAGCAGCAACAAGGGCAGGCTCTGTTGTTGTTTCTGATGGGGTCTCACTTCCCAGAGACCACCTGACTCCTTCCCTTCTGGATTCCACACATCGAATCAGTTGTTGAATCCTAACATTCCCATGCTTGAAATCTGGTGCTTCATTCTCTCTCTTCTATTACTGCAGACCATTGTCTGTCTCTTGTCTGGGCTACAGCAACAACATGTAACCCAGGGCTTCCAAAGCAATGAGCGGCAGATGTGTGAGAGTTCCACACTGTCCTGGGCAGCCAAGGCCTGGGGAGGCTAGAGCAGCTTGAGCCTCATTTGGTATTCCACTGTGCAATTCAAATGTCATTTTAATATTTCTATACAGAAAACAGGGGACGCACCTGTCTGCCAAGTCCCCCTTTTCATCCATTCAGCTCCATCTCAGGGGTTGTGGCCAGTTCCATCTCCATGGAGTCCACTATGACAGTGGAGCTCGCCTTCAGAAGGGCAATCAGGATTCTACATGATAAGAAAGTGACTGGAAGCCACATCCTGGCCACAAAGACAGGTGAGAAGGCCCAACAGCAGGGTCATTCTCAAAGGGCAGGCCTGCGAGTTGAGATTTAGAGAAAGCAGCCTTAGAGGACAGTGGGGACGGCTGCCCCTCTTGCTTCTTTTTCTGGGTGTTGGTTCCCAAACTCCACAGTGTACAAGCATCACCTGCTGCACTTGTAGAAAATATGAATTCCAGGGCTGGTTCTCCCCACCCCCACCCACCAAATGTCCACCCAGTGGACCCGGCAGACTGCATCTTAGGAAACATGCTGACTGTAGATGCAGATGCTACCCTGAGCATTGGGAAACTGTGTTCTGATGACCTCAGCTAACCGCACATTTCTCCCGGTAGACCCAAAAGATGAAACGCTAGCATATGGGCAGGAATTAGCAATAAAATGCTATGTTTGGACCTAAAACCTTGAATCAAATATATCACTTGGAAAAATTCTCTAAGAATAAAGGATTATTAAAATATGGCAAGTGGTTGAAAGGAAGACCATCTGGGCAAATGAAAGGAGCTTTGAGGAACCAAAATAAGTTACTCATGCTCAAGAATATTTTCCCAGAAAGGCAGACCACATAAAAATAGAAAACATATTCCTGAAGAAAAAGGAAAGTCTTAAAATTCCGGAAAGAGTTCATAATCTATGGCCAAGGCAGCCCCTCGGGCAAATGCAGCCAACTGATCCCTACAGTGCGACAAGATAAAAGTTATACTGAAGACTTCCGGTGCGCATTGGCCGAATGCCACATGGCCCAGCCAGGGATAGATGCACAAGTCCCTCCAGGACGGTGCCAGAGTGCAGTGAACTTCTTTGATGATATTATGATCTGCAGTGTGGACAGGGTTTCAGCAATAATTCCAGCCAGCGTGGGACTTGTCCCTTCACTCAACTGGTGGCCCTGCTGACTGTTACCAGCAAGCTTTTCTGATACCCAGCTGGGGACACATTCTGCCTCCCAAGAAGCCAGGAATGTATCGGACAAGAGGCATCCGATAATGAACGTCCTGGTCAACTTGAACATCCAGATTGTCTGGTCACCATGATTTCACATTTGAATGTTTCTTGAAGTGCAGGCCATGGGTCAAGGTGTATGGAGATGGAGGACATCAAGGAAGGATTGGGCAATTCTCTTGCTCCTTCTCCTTGGTGGTGTTTAAATCTGTCTGTTGGCAGGTACTCGCCATTCCTGCAGATTGCAGCTACCACTTGCTCGGTGACCTCCTTTTGTACACCTCATGAGCCGTTTCATCACAGTTCAAAACTGCCCCAAACAGGGAATGAACAGGAAGACTCAGAAACAATTCCAGGTGTCGATGGGCTGTGGCTAAATAGAAGCCCAGGAGGGGCTACCGGGTCCTTATCAGCAGGACAGACACTTTGGTCTTCCATTTTGCTCAGGGAAGATGGGAGGCCAGAGAAGCCCAGGGCATGGTTCTGCAAGAATCAGGTCCATTTGGTCTACTAGTACCTCCTTTGGGTTGGTTCACAGTGGAGCAGGCACTCTTGGGTAGTTTCCCTGGAGGAAATGTGGGACCTGGTGCCTTGCATCCACTTGAGATCCCAGTGGAGAGAATGGACATCAGTGAGTCCAGAGGCGGCTGAGCATGAAGAAGCTGTAGAGGAAAAGCATATCTTCTGCTTTAGATATGGTTGTTTTAACTCAGATAAAAGATCTGCCGAGGAAAGAACCACAAGGTTCAATGGGATCCTTTCCGAGAGGTGCTGAATGTACATGTTGGCCTAATACAAGTGGATCAATAGGTGTCCCAAGAGCAGGAGACAAAGGACTCCAGACTCCAGTTAGAGTGAGTGGTGGAGGGAAATAAGATTTGAGCTGGCTGTCATGGCCCAGAGAATCTGATGGCCACTGGCCCAGGAGCTGAAGGCCCTGTGGCCAGCAAATAAAACCTATTCATACCTAAAGGCATGGCTGGAGAAGGGCCCCAGGCAGGCCAGCTCAAAAACAAATCCCCCTGCTCCATTATTTAAAGCAAAGGATTTTAACTTCTCTCCAGCTGAGGACAGGATCAACCTAGATACTGCTGCTGGGATGAACCTACATATGGTGGTCAGGGGCCCCAGGGAAGGAGTCTAGGGAGATATCAAAGCATGAAGCCACACAAACCATTGCACTTAGCAGAGAAGCCTGAGACAAACTATTCTGGGCTTTGACTTGACTAATGTAACCAGCTCTCCTGAACCCTGAATACATTCACTGATGACCACTGACCGATAATGAGCTGGTGGGCCTAAGGTGTGCCTGGCACTGTGTGTCCCCTGTTAAACAGAGGAAGAGGCGAACAGGGGAACTATGTGTCCCCTGTGAAACAGTCTGTGAACAGAGTTGATATTAAACACACTTATGGATCACTACAGGCTGAGAAGAAAGTGAAGGTGAAAAAGTACTACAGCCAGGAAGTGATGAACATGAGTGCAGGGGTCACCAAAGGCTTCCTGGAGGAGGAGGGGTGGGTGGTGGATCCACGTCCTGCATGCACAAGATGACTGAGAAGAGTGAAGAAAGCATTTATTAAGTTCTTTGCAATTCCTGCTGCTCAGAACACAACCCTCAGAACAAACCAAGACAATTTATTAAAGTTCAAAACAGCGAAGGGAGGCAAGACTGCTGTCCCTCACCAACATCATTACCAAAGTCCGTCTTAGATGAAGACCCTACAGTGCCACCAAGTTCTGTACTTACCCAAGGTCACAGAGTTGGTGGTGGAGTCAGACAAGCCAGGCCACTTCCAAGTCCAAGTGGTCCCGGGGCCCCACTGTCCCTTGAAGTGCAAAGGAGCCACCCTGCCTTCTTCTGCTCACGGGAGAGTTGAGATTGGCAGCCTAGTGGTAGGGTAGGCTTGTTTAGTACATTTGAGTTTTTCCTTTGATTTGAAGGGTTGGTGCGGGAAGGAAAGGTGGAAGAAATGACTACAGTTTTCTCCAGTGGTAGTTCTGTCTGTTCATGGGCCACATGGCATCACTGTCATATTACTGAACTGCTACCGTTTCTGTAAGTTTCCAGAATCTCAGTGGCTTAAAACAACAGAGATTTGTTATTTTAGGCTCTGTAAGGCAGAAGTCTTTCTGGAGACTCTAGTGAAGAAGAATCTATTTTCTTCTGTCCTCTAGAAGTCACCTGTGTTCCTTCTCTCATGGCCTCTTCCATCTTGAAAGCCAACAGTGCCCAACTGGTTTTTTCTCACATTGCATCATTAGGATCTTTTGCCTCCATCTCCACTGTAAAGGACCTGTATTATTAGTTCATGTTCCATTACTGTAACAAAATACCTGAGGTGGGATAACTTCATAAAAAGGAGAAGTTTATTTAGCTCACAGTTCTGGAGATTGAAGGGAACAGAGCTTGCATCAGCTCCACTCTGGTCAGGACCTTATGGTGGGTGACAGAAACTTGTGTGAGAGAAAGATTACATCGCCAAATGGGAGCCCAGAGAGCAATGCAGAAGCTGGGCTCAAGCTTTTACAATGACTAGCTCTTGGGAGAACTTGCTTTAGGACACTAGTATTTCCATCAGGGCAGTGCCACGAAGCTCTAAGAGCTTTCCCACCTCATACAGCTTCCACACCATGTCCCACAGCACCACAAGCTTCCAGCACATGAACCTTGGGACACACCACAGCCAAACCACAGCAGGACCCTTCTGATTAGGTTGGACCGCCCACCCAATCCAAGATACAGTCTCCCTCTCTTAAAGCAGTTGACTAGCAACCTTAATTCCATTCATAACCTTAAGTGACCATAATATATTCACATGATGTTGAGATGAGGATGTGGATATATGGGGGTGGTGCTATTCTGTCTAACAATTGGAAGATCAGAGGACAGGATATATTTTATTTAAGCATCTGTTGACATGGTTTATACTTGTAAGTATTCAGGGCTATGGTAGCGACCTCCATCTGTACTCTTGCCACAGGCCCCCCAAATGTGAGTGGTGTTTTAATGGGAGCGATGTCTGTACCAAGGCAACTGTAAGGCAACAAGGATGTACTAGGTACTCATCTTTGCCCATGGTTTCCCCCTGTGTGGTTTCCAGGTGTCTCCAGGGTGTGGGCCTCCTGAAGAATATGTCACCTTCTTCTTCGTGATTGCTTCAAACCCAGTTTTCTGACTCCCAGCACTTTGCTCTTCTCACGATGCCATTCCTCCCAAACAAGGTAAATTTCCAGTTCTTTCTGCTTCTTACTTTTACATAAAAAGGGCAGAGGCAAGGGAAGAAGCACCCCACTCCTCCCGGCCCATGGTACACATCAAAGGATGCCAAGCGCCCCAGGAAACCGGAGCACAGCTTACACCATCCTGCAGCACATTGCTAAGCAACTGTGGGATCAAGGTCTGTTTCCATGGAGATGTCACATCATCCCCAGGCAGAGTGGAGAAATGCATTGCGAGGAATGAATAAACTGGGTTGTGCCAAAGAATAACAAAACCTGCTGTCCATGAGTAGAACAACCATCACCAGAGTAAAAAGTGGATGGGAGGAAACTGAAATGAGGAAGAGAGAAAAATAGCCACTGTAGGCGGTCCAGCAGGAATCACTGGCCAGAATCAGGCCCAGTGCACATTAACCTGGTCCAGCCAGCTCACGACCCCTTTTGAACAGTGTTTTATAAACTACCCTGGAGCCAGAACCCCGGCACCATCCCTGCCCGCCTGGAAGGAAAGTGCTGAGGAGCAGCGATGCTTTCTCCTATGGACTCCAGGCCGGCTCAGGCTGGTCTTCCTGCTTTTGCTCTGTCTCCTTGCCTGCCTTCCTCAGGTCCTGTCAGGGATGGTGATTGCCACTTACCTAAGACAAACTCTGCTGCTGGCAAGTGTAGCCATCACGGGAAGATGATGGAAGGGAAAGGAAGGCAGCTAGCTACACGTTTATTACAAACCATCCCTATTGAGAGAGACAGAGGAAGAGAGAGAGAGAGAGAGAAAGAGAGAGAGAGAGAGAGAGAGAGAGAGAAGGGTCTGCAGCATTTAGAGTACTGACCACCTGGCCCTTACAGAGAACGCTTGCCCACCCTTTACGTAGCCTGAGTAGGCAAGAGGTACAGTGATGGTAAAAATTAAAACGTTCATACTTCAAATTCTATACAAATCTTTCAGCTACTTGCTTCTTGCACGCAGCACTATGTCAAGACTCCTCCGCATACATACATAGAATTGGTTTTCACCTCTGAATGAATTTATTACAGCTAATTTATCTATATGGGTTATGAACATTTAGGTCGATTCCATATTTTTTGCTATAATGCTGCTAGTAACTTTCTTGTTCACATCGCCTTGTTCCCATTAGTGAAGTTTTTCTGGGGTACACATTTCGAAGTACAATTGCTAAGTCAAGAAATATGTATATCTCCAACTTTATAAAATGTGAAAAAAAATTGGTATCAATTTACGCTATTTATGCTTCCATCATTTTTTTTTTTTTTTGGTTTGGTTTGTTGTTGTTGTTGTTGTTTGGTGCTGGGGATCGGATTGAATTCAGGGTCTTGCACTTGCTAGGCAAGTGCACCACTGGTTTTTGAAACAGTTTTTGCTTTTTTTAATGAGACAAGGTCCTACTACTAAGTCCCTAAGTTGCCCGGTCTGGGTTCAAACTTGCGATCCTTCTGCCTCAGCGTTCCCAAGTGCCAGGATTGTAGGTGTGAGTTACCACACCTGCTTAGTCTTTCTTTCCCAGCCTTGCTTGTACTTGGTTTTTGCCAGATTTTAACATTTTTGCTAGTCTGGTAATGCAAATAAATATTTCATTATGATCTTAAATTTGCATTTGTCTGAACACAAATAAGATGTATTTGCAATTTGGGTTCTCCTAGTCATATCTTTTGTTCATTTGAGTGGTTATTTTTTCTTAGTTATTTGGGGAAGCTCTTTATTTTTTTAAGTTTTATAGATTGTAAATATTTTCTCCCAATAGGTGGCTTGTGTTTTGTTTTCATTTTGGTGGTTTATTTCAATGTAATAAAAATTCTCAATCTTTTTCGAAAGTTTATGCTTTCTGGGCCTTGTTTAAAAAATCCTTTACTGTTTCAATTTGACATAAACTATCTTACAACACATTTTTTTAAGTCCTGCTTTTCACATTTGGGTCTTTCATCCATCTGGAAATTATTTTTTGGTGTGGCAGGAAATAAACTTTCTTTTTTTTTTCCATTCAGATAACCAAGTATTTCTGTCCGTTGACACTGACTTTTAATGACACTTCTGAAATGTACCAAGTTTTCGCTTGACTATTGATCTATCTATGTGCCAGGGCTACACTTCTGTAATTAGTGTTCCAAGACTTGGTATCTGGTCAGAAGACTTCGCCACTCCTCTCCAAGCACCTGGGCAATTTTTAGTCCTTTGTTCATGCATTTAGAGTCTGTGATTGGTTTTCAGGCTTTATGGAAAAAAAAAAATCCACGGGATTTTTATAAGGATTTCATTGAAAATATAGGCTGATTAGGAGATAATTAACATCTTTAGGGTACTGACTTCCACCTAGGAGCATCGTACATCTCTCCATTCCTCACATCTATCTCCTTTTGTGTCTTTTAATAACTTTTTAATTATATACAGATAAGTCTTGTCGTAGAACTTCTGTTAGATTCGTTTCCAAGTTTAAATATATTTCCTATTCTGTTTGCCTTTTGTAAGAAAATGGATAGTTGTCCAGCGCAAATGTGCAAACTGCTTCCGTGGTGTATTTAAGTGGTCGCTGGAGACAGTTGTACAGCTGGAGGCTGATTCTCTTCGCCCTCCCGCTGTCCGCATGTGACCACAGAGCTCAGGGTCCCAGCGGCATGTAGTCAGAAAAGCATCTGTGTTCTCCCCTCTGTAGCCCCAACCCGCGTGCCAGATGTATGGGAGGACGCTCAGGCACTGAGGGAGGGCGGAGCCACGAGGTGGGAGGAGCGGAGCCTGAGTCTGCATCAACAACTTGAATCACTCTGAACTACTGGGAGAACAAGGAGAAAACCTCTGTTGTTGCACACCCGTGAAGCTTGATTCAGCCCTTGGCTTTACCCAAGGAATACCCTATGTGGGCAAAGTCTTAGCTCTTTTTAAAATTTCTCTTTTCCACTCAGCGTTCCTGGTGAATAAAAAATTATGTAAATATTATATAGAGAGTTTTTATATTAAGAAAATACCCTTGGGTTGGGGATGTAGCTCAGTGGTAGAGCACTTGCCTTGCAAGAGCAAGGCCCTGAGTTCGATCCCCAGCACCCACATATTAAGAAAACACCTTAAAGTGTCTAATATTAACCTCAGATTCTGTTACAGAGTTTATTTTCTGTAAAAGTGGAAACTTTCTTCCTGTCCATCCCTTATCCTTTTATTTTTCTTGTCTCACTGGCGTGGCCGGGACTTAGCATTCTCCTCTCGCCTCTGATTACAATGAGAACCCTTCTGTCTCATTGCCAGGTGTTGGCTAGGGATGGGGGTTGGTACAGTCTGTTGGGTTAAGGAAGTATTCTATTCCCAGGAAGCCAATAACTTGTATTATGGATGGATAATGAATCATAGCAAGTGCTTTTTCTGCACCTATTGAAATGACATACTCTCTTATCTGCTCGTGTTGTGAATTACACTATGTAATTCTCTAACATTAACTCATCCTGACAGTTCTGGGCTAAACTTGGTCACACACAAGTTTTACACATTAATGAATTTCTTTATCTAGTATTTTGCTCAAGAATTTTTGCGTGCATGTTCATAAACGATATTTAAGTATAGTTCTCTTTGTGCTCTTTTTTGTTTTCTTGTTTTAATGGCAAGTTTTGCCAGCTTTATTAAATAAGTTAAGGAATACATTTTGTCTCTAGGGCATTTCTCATCTCTAGGACAGTTTTTATTTTTAAAAAATGTCTAGTCTTGCAATTTTTAATGGAAGAGAAGGAGGGATGACTAGCCTAGTAAAACATCTGGTGAGAATTTTTTCTTTTCTTTCACTCATTTCTTTGGTGATTATCCAATTTATTTAAATGTGTACTCAGGTTTTATATTTCTCCTTGAATAATGTTTTATTTATGTTTTCTCTGGGTTATTATCTATTTTGTCTAAAAATTTAAATTTATTCACATAAAATTATTTATAATTCTCATATTTTAAAAATATCTGTGTTTTTGTTTTTTCTAATACTGTTTATTTGCATTCTCCTTTTTTCCATGGTAGATCTTGTTACAGATTTGTCTTGTTCAGCTGTTCAGAGGACCACATGTGGGCTTGATTGATTCTTCATGTATTTATTTAAATCAAATTTGTTACTGGTGGTATTCATATCTTTCACAGGCTTTACAGGTTACTTCTGATCTAACAATTTTAAGATGGGAGAAATGTGCTAAAACAGCTGGTTATGATTATGTATTTGTCAGTTCTTTTTTTATAAGCACTTAGGCTGTGTGTATTTCTTCTGGTATAACAATAGCTGTACAGGATTTCTCTTTGTTAGTGTTTTATATTTTCCACTCTTTCATCTTTTAGAATCCTTATTTTTTATGTTTCTTGTCAACAAAACGTAACACAATTTTTTTCTTTCTTTCAAACAATCCAATTTCTATTAAACTAGCAAGTTTAGTCCATTTACATTTAGTGAGATGATTGTTACATTCAGAGCTATGTTGGTTTTTATGCATACTGTTTTTTAAATTTAGTTTGTTCTTCTTAACGCTTCGTTGATGTATCATTGATATACAATAAACTGCATGAATTTAAAGCATACTATTTCATAAATTTTGACATATTTATACACCATGGAGCCATCACTACAATGAAGATAATGAGTACATCCATAATTCCCATTTCCTCATTCTCCTTTGTGACTTCATTGTCCTGCCTTCTCCATCTTCCATCTCTGAGGAAACATTGATCTGATTTTTGTTTGTTTGTTTGTTTGTTTTGTTTTATTTTGTTTTGAGACAGGGTCTCGCCATGTAGACCAGTCTGGCCTTGAACTCACTATGCAGCAGGCCGGCCTTGAATTCGCAGCAACCCTCCTGCCTCAGCCTCTTGAGTGCTGGGATTACAGGCATGCCAGCTACACTGATCTGATTTCTATCACTAAAGATTCATTGGCACTTTCTAGTATTTTATAGAACTAGAATCATGAACTACATACTCTACATGGTTTAGCTTATTCCTTTCAACATAAGTATTTTGAGATTCACACTAGTTCATTCTTTTTTATTGTGAGTACTGAATATGCTTTAATTTGTTTATCCATCCACTTGTTCATGGGTATTTATTATAGTTAAAAGTGTTATACACATTTTTGTACAAGTCTTTGTTACAGAATTATGTTTCCATTATCTTGGAAAATATTTTAAGGTGCAACGGGTATATCACATAGGAGATGTATTTTTAACAGTTTGAGAGATTGTCAAACTGTTTTCAAGAGTAGTTACACAGTTTTATATTCCCACAAGCACTGAACAGGAGTTCCATTTTCTTTTTTCTTTCTTTTTTTTTTTTTTTTTTGGAGGGGGGTAGTCCTGGAAATCAAACTCAGGGCCTCATGCTTGCTAGGAAAGTGCTCTACCACTGAGCTAAATCCCCACCCCAAGAGTTCCACTTTCTTCCATCTTTTCACCAAAAGTTTATACGGTCAGTCTGTATATTTCACTGTGGTGGCTTTGACTTGCGTTTACCTAATGACTAATGATAGTGAACATCTTTACTTGTGTTTATTTGCCATCCATCTATTTCTTTGGTGAAACATCTTCAAATCTTTTGCCCATTCTAAATTAGGTTTTTTTGTTTTCTTACCCTGAGTTTTGAGAGTTCTTTATATATTTTCTATAGAAGGCCTTTATCAAACATTCTTTCCAAATCTGTGGCTTGTCTTTTCATTCATTTAACAGTATTTTTTGAGAAAATGGAGGCTTTTAATTTTAATGGAATCATATTTATCAATTCTTTCCTCCATAGGCTGTGATTTTGGTGTCATATGTTAAAAGTCTTTGCCTAACTTTAATTTTCACAGATTTTTCTCCGCTATTTTTTTCTCCAGGTTTTATAGTTTAGGCATTATATTTAGATCTATGATTCATTTTAAATTAATTCGGAGGTATCATGCAAAGTATGGATTGGAATTTGTTTGTTTTAAACACATGCATATCCAGGTGTTTCAGTACCATTGAAAAGTAGAGACTATTCTCTGTTTAATTTTGGATAGGTGCTATTACTAAATTGTGAAGCATGCAGGTTTGTACTATGACTTTCCAGCATATGCTTTTAAGGAAGGCTAGAGTAGTTAAATGACCTTACGTTGGTGGCAATAGGCTTGAAACCTGGAAAATCCATTGCTACTGATGGACAAGCACAAAATCTCACTTCTCTGATCCTTCTTTTTTATAAGAAAAATGCCTGAAGACCCTGGCAGGACAGGAAAGCAAAGCTTCAGGGCAAACATCGCTCCCAGATGAAGATAGGAGCAAAAGTCATTTGTCAGTGGAGTAAGGGTGGAAAACCCTTGTACAAGCTCCTTGTCTACCACTGGGGACTGGCAAGGAAGGTGCCAAGTCCAGGCTCCCACAAAGCTGAGGTCTGATAGTTCTGGGGCTGGTGCATGCGAGCCAGGAAGCTCTCCCCTGCCCAAGGTGTCACACAGGCAAGGTGCAAAGTATGGATACCACAAAAAGGGGGTCAAGAATAATGAAGGCCAGGTGCACAGATCCTGCCCAAGACTCAGAGTAGACCGGAGAAACTGAGGATCCCACCTGCTTCTAATAGAAGCCTCACACTGAGTAATGAATGACCAATCACTTGTTCACCTCTGGGGGCAGGGAATTAGCTAAGGCTTGGCAGTTGTGATTGACTGAGACTCAGCTATTTGTTATAAGAATATATTCTTAAATTAGGTTGTAGTTTGTTTAAATACTAAGTTAGGTTGCAGTTTGCTGTGTGGAAACTTAAAGTACAAAGGCAGCCTCAGGCCAAATTCAGTTGCAGCCTCCTTGACCCCAAGGACTTTAGGTCTCTCTGGAGCCTGCAGGAGGGAAGGCTGGTGGGACAGGGTGGCTCTAAATGTGTAGAGATGACATCCATCACTGGTACAGGGACCAAAAGCCCTACTAGATAGTCCCCCCTCTTTACGGAGGTCCTAGCCTGCCCATCCTACAGCTCTCTGGGTCTGCCCACCTCTGACGTTGGTCCCCTCACTCAGGCTTGATGGCGTTGCCCACCTGGCGGGGGACTCCTCTCACAGCACAGCCCTCACTTCTGCCTCTGCTTGCCCGGTCTGCTGCTGAGAGCTAATCCAAGATGGCCGCACCATGGGCAAGGCTTCCCCAACACCCAGCAATGGGTCACATCACATCTCCAAACCTAGGGTGGGTCTCTGGGGGTGCAAAATCAAGGCCACAGAGGCAGATAGAAATACATTCACTACATGTTACTTAGCACATGTGTGGATGGGGGGGCAGGTGTTCTTATTGTAAAGGTAGAATGGAAAAAGAGAGTAAGATGAAAATAAATTTTCCTGTCATTCCAGACTTCTGTCCCCAGGCTCTGTCCTAGGAAGCAAGCTTTATTATTAGTATCTTACATATTTTTATTCTTCCAGAGTTATTCCATATGTAAAATAGCATATGTGTCTCTATAAATAGGTTACACACACATTTGCACAGTATGTTAAATTTTAACACCAAATGGAGCCATTCATTTTCTCTCTCACCAGTTGTTTGTTTTAAATGGACTTGATGCTGAAGATCTGTCAAGGAGCAGAGCCAAGGCTGAACCTGCGTTCACAGTGTCCCGTGGCTGATACAGATGACCACTGCCTCACACATGAAGATACCATTAGAAACCAAGCCAAGACCTGGCCAGGGATACCGTACATTCTCTGCAGGTTGTTAATCTGCTTCCGATTCAGAGCCGGAGCTGTGACTCACTGTCCTCAGCCGTCTGCGGAAGAGGGTCCCGTGACTCAGCCTCCGCCCACTCCACCCTGTCTCTGAGGATTGCTCCGCAGGAACAGAAGCGAAACTATTCCGTGTGACTCTGGCAGAGAGAGATGCAGCCCAGCCCAGCTGGCCCACATGCAGCACCCCTTACCCCACTGAGAAGCGCTCAGCCCTGCTTTGGCCTCTCGGGGACACAGCTTTTCAGGTAAAGGATGTGCCGACTGAGGGTGTCTTAGTTCCTTCCGGTGGCTAAAACAAAAATGCCACAGGCTGGGTGGCTTGCACGGTACATTTGTTCCTCCCAGTTCTGGGGAGTGGAAAGTCCAAGGCCGAGGCACATTTGGTGTCTGACGAGGGCCTGCTTCGTGGATCATATGCAGCATCTTCTCCTGTGTCCTCACAAGGAGGACACAGCAAGGGAGGTCTTCGGCGGCCCTAAGGCACATATTCTCTTCACAAAAGCTCCCCTCTTCTGACCTAATCACCACCCGCTCAAGGGTTAGAACTGTAACCTGTGGATTTGGGGGGACACAGACATTCAGCCCATAGCAGCATCAAGGCCCTCCTCCAGCAGGGCTCCTCAGCACGAGAGTCATGGCTGCCAGGTGTGGTGTCACATGTCTATAATTCCAGCACTCTGGAGGCTGAGGCAGGAGGATTGCTGTGAGTTTGAGTCCAGCCTGGGCTGCATACTGGGTTCGAGACCAGTGAGACCTGTCTAAAAAAAAAGCCACGGTGACTCTCAGGATGGGAACTGAGCTTGCGGGGAAGCAGGAGGAAGCTGGGCTGCCTTCTGCCCCCTTCAGCAGGGTCTCTTGGCTGCACTGTCCCCCTGACTGCTGTCTCTGCAGAGAACCCCAGATCTATGTGTGGTCCTCAGCCACGCCAAAGCCCAGGCCACTCATGCATTTGCACAGGACTGTACCCACCCCGATAGCTCCAATTCCACACCTGGGCAGGGTTCACCATCCTGTCCCCAGGCCCACATCTCCCTCCCATCTTTGTCTCCTTGAATTGTTCCATCTTTGACTCCAAACCCTGGCCTTGGAATCCTGGCGTTCAGTCCATCTCCTCCCTTCCCTCAGTCCTCTCATTCAAAGCCAGTCACACTACCGCAGTGCCTCCCGCTCAGCCCTGCTTCCGTGCCCCTACTTCTGTCTTCTGCATGGCCACCCCTCTGCAAGAACCCTCCAGGAACCCCTTTTCCCCAACCTCGTCGACTCCAGACTCCAGATTTCCGCTCCGCTGTCCCCATACTTTCCTAAATACAACCTGGCTGCAGCTTCTTACAAGCTCACAGACCTTGAAGGGCAGGCCGAGACAGAAGGGAGCAGCCTGGGGATGGGTCAATAAAGGGCTACGGTAGGGAGTGGCGAGGGGTAGGGCAGACTGGAGAATGACCGTCCTGCCCAGGGATGGCGACCACCAGCCACAGCCAAGTGTAGCTATAAGGGAACAAAGATCCTAAACTGGCAGACTTTGTGACTTGAGATGCAAGAACGCAGCTTTGTTTTTGAAATCTCTTAATTTATACACATTAGGAACCAATTCACATTTGAAATACTCTGTGAATAGTTTTCTTATTCCTGCATTTTGGGCCTTCCCTGGTCTGGGTCCGGCTTCTACTGTCTCCTGGGGCAGCTCTTATCCCTGTTTATGGCTGCAGCCGTGCCTTGCTCTGGGGCACCAGGCTCTTTGCCTTTCCCGGCGTGTACCTTGCCTGTCACATTTCCATGTCCTTCCTTGCCGGTGCTGTCCCCTGCACTGGTCTGTGCTCTCCCTTCCTCATCTACCAGACCCTGCCCGTTCCTCACTGCCGTCTCCTCCAAGGGGCGGCCCTTAGCCCCAGTCTGATTTCACTGTCCCTTTCCCCTTTTGTCCTTCCCTTGCACACTGTACTTCTGTCCTAGTGCAAGACTCGTGGCCTGTTCACTGGGAGTTATGTGTGTGCCCTGTGCCCTACACAGCTGGAAACAAACAAGAACCATTGCCATGAGTCACAGGGCCTGCATATGGCGGGTGCCCTGGAGATGTTTCAGGAGTGGTACTAATTAGAATCAAAGGTCTCTCCACCATGATGGTGTGTTGTTGGCTCCATTCCTCGCCATGTCTTCTCACACAACTTTCAGGATTGAGGATTCCTGGCCAGGATACAAAACCCAAATCCCCCCCATTCCCTAATACATCTGGGTAAAACTGGTATTAAAATCAGTTCAGCACCAAGAGAAGACCTTGGAGAAGAACTAAGCTGGGTCCATAAGGGCTTGCACACGTGACAGCACACAGATCTATGCAGTACCAAGCAGAAAATGTCATCGTGCCTGGATAATCTGACGTGCTTTATTGTTTTATTGAAAATATGATTTTTCTCATTTTCTTCTATGCTCTGTACTAGTAGGTTGGTTCAATCATGAATATATTTGGGGAAAAAAAGAATGAAAGAGAATGGACTGATTCCACAGCAGGATGTGGGCTTAGGAAGTTGGAGTGTGGTTGTCTTTGCACACCCGGGGTAACCTCCTCAACACCAACCTACTGGGCTGCACACCCACCTTCCCAAGCCCGCACCCCCGCCCCAAGCCTGCTTGCCATGAGGTGGGGATCAACATTCCAAGGAAGTTCTGAGTCACTGTCTAAGCTCTAGCCTAATGTGCTTCGCAGGCCTTGTCATCAGTAACCCGGCCTGCCGCTTGCTCTACAGTCCCCCAGTTTACGGCTAAAAACATCTGTATGGAAACGGGCCCTGGCGACATGTTTGCAGCCATTCCCCACTCTCCTTCTGCACCTGAGGGCCTGGTCCCTTCTGGCCATTTATGACTGTTTGCTGTGGAAACGGCCGGCATCCTGGCCCGGTAGAGAGCAGGTGCGGAGCATGGGGTGGGGAGCTAATGCGTTCCCAAGAGCCAGCGGCGTGCCTGTTTCTCTCCCGACCTGCCCCAGCCAAGGGAGGATGCAACACAATAGAATGTGTGCTGCTCTGCCCAGAGATGTGAGTTGGAAGTGGAATGGCCTCCAGATGTGGGGCTGAGTGGTCTCCTTGAGTTCGAAACTGAGCTCTTAGTGGTGTCCCTGGGGAAACAGTGAAGCCCTAAGATGGGCACCTTTGTTTGTTTCTTTGCCCACAGGCCTGGTGTCTGTTCCTACTGCTGTGTGCAGCTGCTAGGATCTGGCTGCTGCACATTGTAGGCACCCTGGCCTTTGGCCATGAACTTCTAGAAGAACACAGTGTCATCCTTCCTAGTCAACTCTTCCCTGCAGGGCCCCTGTCACCCTGAATGGAGAACACTGGAGCCAAGTGAAAGAGTGTGCTGGGCACTGGGGAGCACTGTGCAAATGTCAGCAATAGTGAATTCACTGTTCATTAGCGGATGAGAGGACTCATGGGCCTGAACTGTTCAGGAAGAGACAGACCTCCCCCCACTAGCGGCCCAGAACCCACTTGGGAATGCTCTCCTTCCAACTCTTTGTTCAGCTCCTTCATTCAGCAAGTTATTACTCAGCCCTGATGAACACACAGGTCTTGGCATAATAAACAGAGCTCAAGAAAGGAGCAAGCCGTGGTCAGTACGGGAAGAGTCCCCATGGGGATGGCACAGGGGAACTGAGACCCTCTGAGGCTGTTAGCAAGTGAACTGAAGAATAGGGGTGATGGGAGGCAGAGGGTTGAGGGGCAGAGTTTCTGTCTACAAGCAGGCAGCCTCTTCAAACACTCCTGTCCATGCAGCTTTCTGTCCTTAGCAGTCGAGGGAGTCTGCTATGTGGGATTCCCCTGATTAGCCACAGACAGCAGCTGGTGATGGAAGAGTCGACTGATAAAAATGGAGATCTTCTACTTTGGGGTCAAGAGGCTGTTTCTTTGCGACACGGACTCACAACCCATCATGGATAACTGAAGCCCTCAGATGCCATCAGCACTTTCTAGCTGGGCAGTCCAATTCTGCCGGTCCCTCGGATGGAGTGCTGACCCTAGTGTAAAGGCCAGGCCGCGCTCTGCCTGCACCAAGAGGAAGGAGGTTTGTCCCCTAGTCTCATTAGCTAGAGCCTCTGTGAGCTCACGGACCCTCATTCTGTTTCTGTGTCTAAGCTGGACATCTGTCTGAATTATTCTAATATCCCTTCCACAGCAAGAGTTTGCCCAAGTTCTTCCCGAGAGTTGGGAAGAGTCGTCTTGGTCAAGGTAAGGCACAAGTCTTCAGCTTCTGCTGCCCTTCCCCCTCCTTCACGTGGTGAGTTCTTTGACTTCTCTGAGCACCCCTGCTCCAGAAATCGAAGGGCTGATTTTTGTTGGGGGTGGAAGGGTTCTCCATTCTAGCATTAGAGAATTTAATGATTTCCTTTGAAGACTCCTTACCAAGAATTCTCCATGGCCCGAGAGGTTTACGCAACTTTGACTCTCCTTCCAATTCCCCACCCCTCACCTCATGCCAGAGTTCTTGGGGCAGTTCGGCAGATCAGGCGCTGCTTTGAACCAAGGCCACACATCTAATGAGGAGCAGCTTCATGGTTCAAACAGCGTCCATGTTCCTTTACTTAATAAGCTTCCCAGCACTGCTAATATAAACTCTACCCAATGAGAAGCCTCTGGTGTCCTGAACTAACTCACTAGCACACGGCTGCCAGAGCAGATGAAGCCTGTACTCCTGGATTCTATGCAGCCGTCTTATTTTAAGCTAAGAATGTTAGTGATCCCCATTAGCTGCTTTTGTGATCAAATGCATACTTTATCCAGCACTCAGTAGTAATGATTAACCCCATGGAGTGCTCACATCTAGGGGACATCAAGTGTTTTTTCAGTGTGATCTCCATATCCTCAGAAAAGCAAGGTGACACAGGGTGTGTTCCCACATAAAGCTGCATATGTCCAAGCTTCTGGGAGAGTCAGGATGCCCTCGTGGCCATTATGTGAGCCTACCGAGTCATGGGCATCCTCAGCCTCTCCTCCCCACCTTTGTGCTGCGCACCTCTTCCTTGCCACTTTTCCACGTCTGGGATCGATAGTCGGTTGAACCAGGACCATAAATTAAAAGAATTACAATCCCAGGCTCTTTCCCTGGAATGATACCAAAGAATGATTGTCAAACTATTTGGGCATCTGGTCTCAAACAAGCCACTCTTCGTTTCTCTTAATGGAGAGCCAACGTTTGCTTTCTGCAAGCACTCAGTTTGAGCTGCATTGAGCATAGTGGATTCTATAATTCTTTTCGATTGCGGAATATCATCTTGAATTTTTCCTCCTTCTTTCCTTTTCAGGCTCAAAAGTCAGTACGTTCACATACATCCTATCTGACTGTACCTTTCATGTTTGTTTGTTTGTTTCCTACTTCAAGCACTTTCCCCTTTGTCTTTCTCATCACCAAGGCCCTACCTGCGTGGGAAGGTGCTGACTGGAAACCCTGTAAACATGTATAAACTCTGTATGTCTGATGGCCTTTGGAAATCTTCCTTTATACTGCTTCTCCCATTCTTTCTACAGAATGCTTGTTCCTGGTGGGAGTAAGCAAATTCCCAGCCAGGAGTGGCACAATAATCCCAAAGGGCAGGGTACCTGCTACAGGGAACTCACTACAAGTTGTTGGTGTGACCTTCAAGTCACTTGCTCTCTCTGTGACAAACAAGAGAAGGAAGAAAACAGTAGGAGGAATATAAGAAAAATGAAGGAGTACAAAAGTCCAGGAAAAAAGGAAAAAGAGAGAGAGTAGAGAATCCATCCATGAAATATAGGAACATATACAGAGGAAGATACATGGTTCCCAACCTTATCTCAGGGGGCAGAGCAGTTCACAAGACACTGCGATTCCAAGGGGCTCCCTGAATTCTAATTATTTGCTTTATGAGAAGGAAAATTTCCTAGTGGTGTCCTTCCTTGATCCCAACCCTGGTCCCTCCTCTCACCCCTAGAAATGTGAGTGATCGGGTCTCATTGCTAGAAGACTATCTCTCCACTCTTGCCAGCAGAAGGACTTGTGAGATTTGGGGTGTGGTGCCCTGGCAGTGAGCGCTCAGAGACCCCCAGCCCCTCCACCCATCAGGGCCACAAAGTTTCGCTGATTGTGAGAGGCAGCGCCCAGGCAGGACACCAAGCATTCTGATTCCCAAGCCAGTTTCTCAGCATATCTCTAGACATTTCTATTTACAAAGGATCCTTCTATTTACGAAGGACTGGTGCTTCACTTTTCATCCACAGAGGGCTTCCAAAGTGTGCCCACATTTTCCCTTGTCAATGATTCATGCTAGAGGTTTGACACCATTCCCCCCTTTTCCACACGGGGAGGCTGAAGTTCAGCAGGATTAATTGACTCACTCAGTTCTCACATTCTGTCTAACAGGTTTTCCTGTCCTGCTTCCTTGTGCATAGAACTTCTCCAGGGCAAACTCCGCAGAGACCAGGCCATACTGAGCTCAAAGTGGCTAAAATTAGGTCTTGGGCCTAAGGCTTGATGCAATTGATGTGTGCTGTCATCAAGGCCTCATTGATTTTGCTCTTGGTTCCTGGAAGTCCTCTAGCTCCAAAGAGACATTAGCTGCTGTCCTCGGGCTCTGTGCCTTGTCCCTGTCCAGGGGACAATGGAGGAACCCGCGGCTCCTGGTACACGTCTGACTCGGGGGAAGCAGGATGTGCCTGATGCTGTGACTCTTGGGATCCCATAGAGCCCAAGTCAGCACTTTATGCATCTGGTTCCATCTTCCAACCTCTCTCTCACCTGGCCTGGGAAATCTATTTTCCTACTGCTCTGGAACTTTCATATTGAACACTCAGAGGTCTGGGCTTAAACAGAAGGGCCTTCTTTTCTGGTATGGGGATACCACAGGTTGCGTAAGGTAAATATTCTTTGGCTTTAGCTGCCAAGATGCCAAGATCTTTTGGTATTTAGGTTTTTATGTAGCCAAAATTTCTTCTAGAAGTGATCCCAGATCAGAGTGTAATAATCACACCTTGCACCTTTGCAATTATCTGGCCAACTCGATGGAGCGACAAAAGGGAAGTTCGTGGAGAGGTCTTTGGAAAAGTGCTGCCTCCATCTAGTGTCCATCTCTGTGGGTGTAGAGTCAACCTTCTGATTGGGGCCCGAGGACTTGATTGGTCAGGAGGACCAGAATTGAAGGAGACAAGCTAGATGTGAAGCAGAAGAGAGTGAGGACCGGTGGGATACTTTTGTATCTGCCTGCAGCATATGCACCACAATGACTTCTGCACCTCTTCTGCCTTCCAATCTCACACCAAGTTTTTTTGTTTGTTTCTTTGTTTTGGTGCTGGGGATTGAACTCAGGGCCTTGTGCTTGCCAGACAAACACCAGGTATTTTTGGCCACTTATGATGGCTTCTGTAACCTGGAGCCACATTCGAAGGGAATTGTGGTCATGTAGCTCCCAGCTTAACCAAATTAATACAGACAGCATTAAGTGTTCTTTAGTAAATTGCTTTCCTCTGAGCATTTGTTCATTATCAGCAATATAAGGAATATAATACTTGAACTCAAGGTTGCTGAAAAGATTAAATGAGAATTGTATACATAACGTGGCATATTTTAAGTTCTCAATGTATGCTAACTACTTCCCTTATAATAGAAAGTACCTAAACATGCTACATGCTTACAGGACAAATGGATTAGAGATGTTCGGAGAGGCATAAAGGAGGCAGAAAAAGTGATGAGCCAGAACTTCAGGGCAACAATGGAGCTGTGTAGACCTCTTGTGGGAAGCTGGAGTCCAGAATAAATCTAGAAAATGCCCATTAGATATTATCCAGGCAGTCTGGCACAGGGAAGCAGAGGCCAGGTCTGGGAGCCCAGTTCACCTCATTTTCCTCCATCAGTTCAGCTCTTCCCATCCCACATGAAGTCTCCCCAGATCAGGATGTCCAAGGACCAGAATCCCTGCGTTCAAGTCCCAGCTCTGCCACTTTTCCCTGTGTAAACTAAGGGACATTCTTTATTAGCTACAGGTCTCTCTCTTGCTGTTTATGCCATGAAGTGACTGGACCACATGATTGAAGACACCTTCCCGTGCTGTCCCTCCACAGAAGCCTCTGCGTGAGGGGAGAGAGAGAGCTGGCTTGGGAAACAGACTGTAGGCCACTCCAGAAGCATATGTGTTTCAAATGACCCTCCACAATATGCCCGTTCCAGATTTTAATTGTAGGACTGGCTTTGGAATGGCGGAGGGTCCATGTAGTCCTTGTGCTACTTACACAAGGTAGCAACAGGCAGTGATACTTTTTCATCACCTATCATGTACTGTGTGTTTGCATCCATTATTTTATCATCTTTACCATGGCCTGGAGCTGGGTATTATCATCCCTGTCTCCCCATTTAGGAAGTGAAGCTTGGCAGGTTGAGAAGCCTGAGCTCTGGCAGTCCCAAGCAGTGAGCCCACAGTGATGTCAGGGTGGACTCCAGAGTGAACTGGGGAAACGACCTGTGCCCGCTCTGGACACGAGGCTGCCCACAGAGAGGTTAAAAGTTCCACCCTCGGACCCTATTGACCTTGCACTGTTGAGGACGGGGAGGTAGGAGTTTACTGGCTGGGGACTTTACAGAGCTATTGGGCCCGAAGTTGAGTTGTGGTGGTGAGTGGTCAGGCAGCACAGACAGCAGAGAAGCAGAGCCCTGTGTGAGCTCCTTACACAGGTTAGGCAAGCACTGACCATGGTGCGAGGGCCCAAGGGAAGGGTAGAGCTCCTCAGAGGAAGGAGACGGGAAAAGAAGGCAGGATTCCCCATTACTCCGCAGCCTCCCAAAAGGCTGCGCTAGAGTGTGGCATGCTTCCCCTCCAGTTCTCCAAGGCTGCCTGGAATTTCAGAAGTAATAGCTACAGCACGTTATCCCCAGGTTATCTGTCCACAGCGGGTGGAAAGGAGACCAGCTGAGGGAGCGAGGGGCCGAGGCCTGAGGGCCCTGGCAAAGGTGCGGCCCTTACCAGCTCTGCACAGTGCAGGTATGTGACACACAGCAGAGGGTGGGTGGGAGGATGGGGGAAGCTCCTGTGCATAGAACATGGAATATAACGGGCAAGAGGCCAGAGCAGGTCCAGTGGAGGATGGGAGGGTGTGGGATGCTGGTGCTCCCTTTTCTATGGCAAATAAAAGTCAGCGCCTTAGCTCAAGACCCCTCCTGAGTTGACAAGCTGTCCCCTCTCCATACCCCGAGCTCTTCGCCGTAGGATTGCTGCCCCCACCCCCACCCCGTCTTTTGCATCCACACTGCAGCTGCACCAGACTGACTGGCTGAACGGACAGCAGGCCTGAGCTGCCCATCTGACTGTGTTCACCCCCTTGATCTCCTCCAGTTCCCTCCTCCTGGGCAAAGAGGCCTCACTTCAGAGCTGCCAAATTCTCCACAATTTTCTAAGTAGCATCCTCTCCTCACAGAATGATGGGTGATTCAAACCCAAGCAAGGTTGGATAGGGTCATGGATTGTCCTTAGTTTTCTCTAAAGTTCTGTCCCAGGGCCTTCTCTCTCTCCATAGCAGGCAGGCATCTTGCTCAAGGATATCTGGCTTCGGTGGTGGGCCACAGGGGGTGCTGGTGACCTCTGTCACAGACAAGTCCTGATCCTTGCTCTGGGCCTGAGTCGGGGGAATGGTAGGTAGAAGCTGCCCTTTCCAGTCAAATGCTCTACCCCTGAGCTATACCCCTAGAAGCCGCCCTTTGTCTAGCCTAACAACACCCCCATTTGGACATTTGGAGGCCCCACGCATGGCTCATATCCTTTGACTTTCTTTTTGTCCGGCCAAGAAGGATGACGCACTGGCCTGGCTGCTCCTGCTCTTGTTATTTTTCTTCTTGTCCTCAATGGGAAGATTGTGGTGCTGTTTCCTGAAAAGTGAGCTGGTAGCACATGGCTCAGATGAATGACATCCTCCTGCAGTGGAAAAACTGATGACATCTCAGGCCTTGGCCTGTTGAGAAGGACGGGAAGGGAATGAATGAGCAAACCACGTGGCTATCTGGGGAAGAGGCTCCGCACTTCACTCGGCTAGCAGAACATTACCATTGTGCGCAGCCAGCGTTCAGTTAGCAGGCCCCAGAATTCACACCGATACTGAATGATGAGTTAACTTCAAGAATACATTCAAATTTTTTCCATTTTGCATTCATACCTCTTTAAGCCACCTCACTCCACAACAATTCCTCAGTATTTCTTCACCTTAACGCTTTTCAAGAGTTCTGGCCAGTAGATTGGAAAAATGTCTCTCGATTTGGAATTGTCTGAACTTCACTTGTGCTCAGATGACAGTCATGTTTTTCTGGCAAGAACGATGTGGCCTTTTCAGGGGTATGGGACGGCAACATGTCTTAGGCCTGGTGATCTTGACCGTGGCCGCTTCAAGTGGCCAGACTTCACTACAAAGTTATCATTTTTCCTTTTGTTGTAACCATTTCATGGGGAGATGCTGTGACACTACACGGTATCCTGTTTGTTGGCACATATTGCACGCACTGAATTGAATAGCTCTCAATGATTTTTGCCTGCAGCAGTTACTGCCATGGTGTTTGCCAGACGGTGACTGGCTGTTTCCACCATTTCTTCTGTATGTATTAGTTGGGGTGCTGCTGTAAAGAAGAGTGGTCCCTTCTCCACCATTTTTCTATGGATTTGACTGTGGCTGTTTATGTCTGTGGGTTGTACTCCCTTCCTGTTAGGATTTACTTGGTTGCCGTGATTGTTGCAGCCCTGCCTTGATGTTTGGCTGTGCCTCTAGCTTGGCTCCTGTGTCTTTCCATGTGCCACCCCAGGAGCTTCGCCACTCTCAGGTATTTGGATGGGATTGTTCTGGAGCAGGGCCTGACTTTTGAAGATCCCGACAGCTTTCCAGGAGGTTTTATTGTGTAGTCTGTGTTGAGATCCCTTGATGGGGCTCACAAATGAGGACCGTGTAGCGAGGAGGTGCTTCCTCAGTTAGAGCGGTTGCGTCTGGGAGCTGGGACCATCGCCCCGTCCCAACTTCCAGGCCTGGCTCTCCCTCGCCCACTCCTCTCTCTCTTGCACGGCCTGGCTGGCAATGCACGTGCAGGGGAAGTGGACCGGGCCTGGCCGTGGCTCTTTTACCTGGGGACTCCTCTTGATCTCCAAGACCTTTTCAGGGGGCCTGTCAGGTCGCCACTCTGTTCTCTGCCCTCAGGTCAGTGGGGTCTGGGAAATACCAAGACACAACTTGCCCCTTTTCACTCTCATTGTCACACAAGTGTCTGGTCGTGTTTTCCAGACATGTGATGTCAGCAGACATGAGAATTCAGTTGCCTTCTAGGAACACAGACATAAGAGACTGACAAAACATAAAACTACGCCCTGCTTCACACTGAGTAGTTTGTTGTTGTTGTTTTGGAAAATACAGATTTAAAAAAAAAATAGATTATGTTGATATGTAATAAGTTTCTTATTTTAAATAAAAATACTAATTGTTAATATAAATGTACATAATAAATATACAGTTAAAATGTTTCTCACTGTAAAGAGTGATAGGTACAGCTCACATAAAGTTCTTTGGGGGTCCTCAGTAATTTTTAAGCACTTAAGAGGTCTTAGGACCAAAATGTTTTTCTAGAATATTCTTGGATTGTAAAAAATTTTCTAGAATATTCTCACCAATTGAGATATAACAACTTATAAAAAGACACACGCCCTACCACTCTCAAATTCTTTAGGCACTGCTGGAAAATTGAAAAGGCTGCATCAGCCCCTCTCCCACCACCGAGCCCTGGTCCTCACTGGCCCTATTTCCACCTGGACAACATAATGTATGTTCCTCTCAGTGGCAGGAAAACAGGCTCTTAATCTCTGATGAGTTTCACAAAAATAAACACAGAAAAACTTCCTGGAACACACACAGGCAAACAGTGGTACACTTCACACATTGTGAAAATAATGGATGCTTCAAAAAATAATCCTTTTTTATGTTTAAAACAGATGATAAGGAAAGTAGGCTTTGAAAGGGTTGTGATATAAATGTAATTGTCAAGTTGTCCCTGGAGCCCAGGGATAGCAGATAAAATTCAGCCAGGAAACCAGGCCCCTTCTTAGCATCCCACACCGGTCTGGCAAGAAAGGGTGCTCATTTTTGCTAGCAAATCATGAGGTGCTTTAGTCCTGATCTTTAAGGAGCCAATGATACAACTGGAGATATTGAGTTGTTCTTCAGTTCAAATGAGTTGGAAGGGGAGGAAAGAGTTTCTTGCCCACCAGCAGTGTGTCTGGTGCAGTGATGAATAAATCCAGGTGCTGCAGTCCCTGGGAGACAGAAGCAGAAAGACCCTCAGGGCAGCATGGTGGTGTCATAACTAGGGGATGTGCAGGGAGGGTCTCTCTCAAGAGGCGGTGACCACAGCTCACTCGGGTCTTCTCCAGGCTACACTCCTCTGAATTAGTCTGGCAATGGATGAGCGTCACTTGGGAGGTGCCTAGCTCCTTCTGGGAGTGGGATAGGTATGGCTAGTTGCTTGCATTGCAAACACATCCCACGTGATTTCACATGCAGATAGTGCTTAAGACCACAATTGGAATTCAGGCTTTCCCTGGTCTCCTACAGCTGCCAAGGGGGACTGACTCCTTAAGTCACGGGGCCCAGTGCAAAAGGAAAATGTGAGAATCCTTGTTCAAAACCATTAAGAACTTCAAGATGGTGCGGCAACACGCTAGAGCAAGCAAGGACCCTTTGGAAGGCAGAACCTGCGGCTGCACAGGTTGCAACCCCTCAGAGCTGGCACTTGGTCTCTGGCCACCAGCTTCCTGACAGCCTCCTCAGAAGGACTCACTTCTCATTCTTGGTAGTTCTTCTGAGTAGGATCTCCAGCTGGCTCCTCAAGGCAGCCAACCTCCCAGTCACGTGCAGCCTCAGAAGCACGAAGTCATTGCCAAGAGGAGGTGGCAGGCAGGGGAGACCTTCCTGGCTCTCTGCATGCCCTGTTCCTTCTTGGAATGAGGTCATGCTTCTTGAAAGCCCTGTGCCTGCTGTCATCTGGCTGTGCACTCACACTGGTGAGCGGGCCCCTCCCCTGGCCCATTCCCTGCACCCCAGGCATTAGTCGGGGGGAACCGAGTTGGCTGCTCCATTCCCTGGCAGGTGCCAGTCACTGCAGAGCATTTCCCAGCTGGGCTTTCCATCTTACTGAACGTGAAGTGAAGATGAACCTCCCTGCAGCCAGCCCATGCTGTGGAAATTCCCTAGTTAGTGGGAGGGATATAAATGGTCTCAGGGAGCCAGCTGGGAGCCAGCTGTGCTCGTGTGTTACTTTACCGTGGCTTTTGGAAATCGCGCTACTGGCAACTGTCCGTGACACTTGCTCACCCCCTGGGCAGTGGACACTTGGTCACAGACTTGATCTCCCCTGCTCACCATCCATATTCCAGGAGCCTCCAGCTCTGCCCGCACCCAAGTTTTGGCATCAGAGCCAGGGCTCTACCTTGGCACAGGACACCCTCTCTGATTTCCCCTTTCCATTTCTATCCAATTGGCTTCATGCTCTGGAAACTGGGGCTTTGTACAAGTTGCTGTTTTGGAAGAAAGGGGTGTGTGTGTGTGTAAAGGGCACATATAAAGGGCAATGAATAGAGGAGAAAGAGTAAAACTGAGTTATCTTTGCTTCCTCTCCAGTTCTAGAGAGGACCCCACATCTAGTGAGGCATTAACAAATATTTATTGAATGAAATCTACTTATAAATCAGCCAGGGCTTCCAGAACATCTAAAATCGAATGCTTATCTTATACCTGAGGGACCAGAGGCCTGGAGAGTGGAAGCCCCAGGTCTGAGGTCTGAGAAGAGCAGGTGAGTGAGCTGAGCACAATCACCTGAGGAGCCTTTGAAGTGCCGGCTCACCAGGGTGCACACCTGACCCGATAAACCAGGGCCTCGGCAGCAGGTGGTGAAGCTCTGAGGGCGTTCCAAATGCACGGGATATTCAGCTACAGCGGGAGCGGCAGCAGAGATATCCTGCTCTGCCCATGTCCCCACAAGCAGACTGCCTGGAACAGTTCGCTGAAAGTGATCTTGGTGAGATCCCACTGGTGGCAGAAGAGCCTGGTATATTTAATACTTTTTCACCTGGACTCTCCCCGACCCTGCTGAGGGACTGGCACTTCGGCTAGGAGGCTCAGGACAGTCAGAGTCCACTCAGTGAAGGCCCCTGAGGCCCCAGGGCCCCACGGGCAGACTGCTGCGGTGGGTGGTGTTTCTGCACACGCTGACCAGGCAGCCAGCACCAGGACCACCCAGGTCAGGCTGGCCTGCTGTCTGCACTGACTGCGTGGAGCCAGACGCCGAGTGCTTCTGAAGTCTACTCAAAACTACTTACTGTAAGTAATAAAATCTTTGAGCTTATGTAATACTTACCAGACTATCAGGCAGAGGAGTTTTTTTGTTTTGTTTTGTTTTGAATTTTATGACTGGCTTGTTTCACTTAGCTTAATATCCTTTGGGTTCATCCATGTTGTCAGGAATGGCAGGATTGCTTTTTCTTTAAGGCTGAGTAATATTCCCGTGTAGGCGTGTTTGTGGGTGTATGCCACATTGTTCATTTATCTGACATCTGGGTTAATTTCCTGTTTCACTATTGTGAATACGGTTGTGAATGTGGGTGTGCAAATATCTCCTTAAGGTCCTAATTTCAGTTCCTTAGAGATATACCGAGTGGATTGCTGGATCATAGGGTAATTCTACTTTTAATTTTTTGAGGAATTTCAATACTGTTTTCCACAGCACCTGCACCGTTTTACATTTCCTCCAATGGTGTTACATAGGTTGCAATTTCTCCATGTTCTGATCAATGCTTACCTTTTGTTTTTTTGATAATACCTGTCCTAACTAGTTCTGAGGTGGCATCTATAGTTTTGACTTACATTTTTCCGACGACAATGTTGCATGTATTTTCATATACTCGCCGGCTATTTGTATGTTGTCTTTCAACAAGTATCTGTTCAAATACATTTGCTTTGTTTGCTATTGAGCTGCAGGTTGTTCCTTATACATTTTGCAAATTAATCCACTGTCAGGTATGTGGTTTGCAAATATTTTCTACCATCGTGTAGGTTCTTTTTTTATCTTGTTGATTGTGTTTTGACTTTTTGCCTATGTTTTTGTTGTCATATCCAAGAAATCATTGTCACAACTGATGTTAAGAAGAGTTTCCTTTAGGAGTTTTACAGTGTCAAGTCTTACTGTTGAATGAATTCTTTAATCCATTTGAGTGGGTTTTGCTGTATGGTGGAGTTCCAATTTCTTTTTTTTTTCCTCTCTGCTCTCTGTCTCTGACTCTCTCAGTCTCCTTCTCTCTGGTATGCTGTTTTGTTGAAGAGATTCTTTCCCCATTGTGTATTCTTGGCACCCTTAACTGTAGATTGTGGGTTTATTTCTGGAGCAGAGAAATATTTCTACGGAAATAAACTTTCCCACTTAACTGTTTAGCAGGATATAGTTTATAGAGGAAAAGGAGGTTAAATGCTAAATTATTTTCCTTTAGATACCAGTTTTCAGAACAATGAATCGGTTACTAGCATGTGTGTAATTATTTCTGAGGCTTAGTCACTCCTGGCTTTACTGTATCTGATGTGTCTCCTGATATTTCAGTTATTCTTATTAATGCTTCACTTGCTCCTCTTTGGCCTGTGGGAACCTCTTTGACCAGGCTTCTGTCGTCTATGAAGGCCTTGATGTACCTCAAGGTGTCCTAGTTTACCTTCTACCTACGCTGTTCCCAACCTAGCATCAGCCATTTGTCCAAGAACCCCTGGTTTCTCTTAGTGGAAGATGGCTTCCTAAGATTGGGTCCCAAGGTGCTCACTGATGATTTGTCATTATTTCTGACCTTTCGTTTGTAAGCTCTCTGGCTGTTGTGGCCCCACCTTAGGATTGTAAGGTTTTAACTTAATCTCTCTACATTTATCCATTTTTTTACATTGAAAATCATGGTTCCTAACAGCATTATCATAATTACTCTGTATGCTTTGTCTTAAATGCAATAGTTTCAGACAAAAAAACTGATGTCATTACTAACAAAATAATGACAAAACAATGTAAGTGTTTTTTGCTACTTCTTTTGTCCTATTTACTCTTAAGGGCATGCATTATAATTCCCTGAAATAACTCTCTGTATCATTAAGCTACAATTTGATAAAATTAGATTCAGTTCTTTCATTTTTCTTTGATTCTTCAGTTACTGCATTTTCTATTTTTAATCTTTTAATTATGTAAAATATTAACTTTGTTCCAAAGTCAAGTGTACAATATAATGTAAGATAGTTTTAGAGAAAGCTAATTTTTATCCCACTTCCCTCCCTGCCATGTGTAACTGCTAAAGTCTGAATGTTCATTCATGTTTCCCTGGAGTTCACACCCTCAAGGTGATGGTGTTGAGAAGTGGGGGTCTTTGGGAGACTGGTCATAGGGATGGTGCCCTTACGAATGGGATTAGTCCCTTTATAAAAGAGACCCGTCACCCCTTCCACCATGTGAGGACACCGCACCAAACCAGGAAAATGGCCCTCAGGAGACACTGAATCTGCAGATGCACATTTAACACACCCCAGCCTCTGGAACTGAGAAATGAACTGCTGTTATTTATAAGCCATTCAGTGTGTGGTATTTTGTTGTAGCAGTACTGACTGACCAGGACAGTAGCTATTTCACTTTAATGGTTGCTATTTTTAAATCAATTTTTAATAAGCATATGTATATATCTGAATAGCTTAACATTCTTAAGTAAAAGGCACCATAAGTACACATGTTACTCTTTCTCTTTCTGTTCAACATAGTATTCTGGAGGTAACTTCTGTATTGGTGTGTGTAGATGTGCAGGTGCATAGAACTCAGTCTCACAAGGACCGTGAGGATGATTCCATCGGTCCCTACTATGAACCTTTAGGATGCTCTCCATATTTTATTCTTTCCAAAAGAGCTACAAGGAAGACCTTTGTGGATGCATCTTATATTTATGGAGTAGGTTTCTAGAAGTGAGATTGTGGGTCAAAGGTAAGTGCAGACATTAGGTACTAGTGAATTGCCTACAACCGTAGGTGGATAGTGAGCTGGACCAGGCTTCTTGCAGGCACACATTTTGAACTGACTTTTATCAGTGGAATGGGTCACACTGGAGATGAGTGAGTGGCTAGACAGACTGTGTTCTTACTCTTTTAACTCGGGTGAAATACAAGAGTCCTGCAAGCCTTGTGGCCTGGTCCCTGGGACCAGCACTCTTGGGATTAGAGCTGCATGTTTTTGGCCTTGCATGCCCTTAGCAGTGTCTCATCGCAGGCTTCCACCAGAGTAAAGCTTTCACACAAAGTGTTCACTGAAGAACCCAAGACGAGTATATTAAAAGAACAGGTTCCACGATGTTCGCGTGTCTGTTTGCTAAGGACATTTTTATACACTCAGCAGGCTTTGGTCCACAACTTGCTTTCATAGTCCTCCTGAAGGACAGTGAGACATGGGAGGGGACATTGAGTCCTGTTTGCCTCTAAGGGCAGGTGTCCTGTGCTTGTGGAATGACCAAGTTGTCCTGAATAAAATTAGGTTCTGATGACGTTCACTGAGCCCTGAATTCAACTGTGGTCCCTGGACTGTTTCAGTTATGGAAGGAGTACGTTCTGTTTTTAGCTTTGGTCACTTTTAACATACTGAATGAAAAAGTCCTAATCTCCCATTTTCCTTAAATACTACACATGGCAAGGCTGTAACAATGTAGGAAAATGAAGTAGCACTATGACCTGGAGTGTCTGTTACTCTTGTAAAAACACACACCACAACACACACATAAACTCTACTTAATTCACTCCATTTTATTCTGGATATATATTACAGATAACACAACTCACATAGCAGTAGACATTGAAAACTAAGGCCATTCTGTGAGTTATTTTTAAAACCTGGTGTTCCCCACATAATGATCTTTTAAAAAACGGATTACCAAAACCAAGATTCTCTTCTGAAATAAAAATTTAAGTCCAAGACAACTCTAGGGCCATATTTAATCTGAAGCTCGTTGTGTGACGAAACCATTTTTATCTTCTACAGCATAGATAAGACCACCAAGGAGCCACGAGCTCAGCTCTAGGCTGTCTTCTCCATGTTAGGACAGAAAAGTGGTTACAACCACTGTGGTCTGAGTTCAGGGACCACTGTTCTCCCAGGCAGCAGCAGAGACTTGGCCTAAGAAACACATTGCAGAATTCTTGGAACAAGAAAAAGAAAGGGACCCATAACTAAGGCACTGAAAGCACATTATTTATATAAAGAAATGTAAACAATTTAATACCAGCAGGCTCCCTTCATTCGTCTTTCCTGGAAGAGTACATGGGGCATCGCCATCGGGGCCAGTGCTTGAAGTCAGGTGAAATGGGAAAGCCTCCCTGTCTGCAGTCCTCAGTCCTGGCTGCCCTTAAATGATTCTTGACATGGTGCTGCTGAAGTAATTCATCTCAAAGCAACTTAAGTGGAAGCTGTTATTGCCCCATAATCTGCATTTTGAGAGCACAACAAGGAAGAATTTTATTGGGAACCATAAATGATTAGGCTCTTCAAAATATTTATTTTTAGTCTTCTACCTTGTTCTTCGACTGAATTTTAGAAGTACTTTGGCTTGTTTCGTACAAGGAGTCTGGAGTAAGAGCTGTGACAGTGGCAGCACTCATCTCGCAGGTTCATGTTCTGAGTACACCACACTTGCTATACTTCAGAGTTTTCAAAATGCGAAATTTGGCAGTTGGACAAACAGCTCTGTGAACATTTCACCTTCAAAGGCCCGAAAGTGCAGCTGAGCAGGAAGCGTGCGTCTGCTGCAGCAAGACTCGCAGCTGCTCTGAGCCAGCGCGCTGTGGCGGACGATGTGCAGGGTAGTTCCCAGGCCCGTCACAATTACTGGAGCCACCTTAATTTTCCTTAACATTTCGCTATCGATTTTAAATATTCTAAGATCCAAATCATTAACTATATTTTTTTAAATTAAAAAGTGGGCTAGCTAAATGTGTACATAAATACAAGTACAATTTTTAATAGACTTTTGGCAAAAAAGGGACTTATTTCTAATTCTTAAAACAAGTACAGTGTCTATGTTCCCAGTTTTAGTGCTTTATAATTATGAATTTTTGGTAGGTAAAATAAAATCTGTAGTTTATCTTAAACATGTTTGCTATTATTAAACAAAGAAAGGTTTTCCCATTTAAAGGTTTCAGAGTTAGAGGCCCCACAATTCTATGCAAGTTAAATGACTACTGAGCCAGCCAGAGTCTGTAGGAAGGGCAGGGGACTGTTACAGACCTACGCCTTTAGGGTAGAAAGCAGTTTTTGTTTTACCCAAGACAATTGCAATCCTAGCAGTTCGAACTATTTCTGTGTTTAAAAATAACCCAAGGAAGTCTTAGAGAAACTTAAAACTAGAAGCCTCTTTCATTAAGGGAAGGAAAAAAAGTTTGTTTAGCTGTTTTTTTTTTAAAAGAATACCTTTAAAAAACCACCAAGTTAAACAGCTGGGTTGGGAGCAGATGTGCATAATAACTAATTAGTAAGCTCCAGCAGGCTTGAAAACAGCTTTGAAGAAGCAGTTAAATATGGGTTGGTGCGGGTCAGTAGAGGCACCAGTTAATACCCTCCAAACAAAAATGGTGTGTCAACCGTGTTCTGCCCCCACAAGGGAACCCTTTCTCAAAGAATCTGCTAAGCACAGCTCAGGATGTGTTTAGCTTTCATGCGATGCATGAGTCAATTGTTAGCTAACAGTCACTGTCAAGCATTAAGGAGAAGGCATTTGTGCCCAAAGAGTACATAAAGCAAGAGTAGAGCTGACACATTTGCTAACAGCTAGATTTTTAATTGTTTTATATTTTCAGCAGCTTTGACCACTATCTCTACTACATGACAAAAAAAAAAAAAAAGGCAGGGGGTGGGGTGCCGAGGCTCTAATGGAGTGGAAATAATGACAACATGCTTCTTTGCCCAGAAGGAGACTGGTGCTGTTGGTTTGCTGAATTTTCCAGTGACTGCAAATGACAGAAATATTTAGGCAAAGAATTGGTCAAAAGTGGGTTTAAATATTACGCTTGAGAGAGGAAGGCTGGAAGTGTGGGACGAGAGGCTCCTTGGTATGACTGAAAAGAATTCCTTTTGTGTTCTTTTGGTTTTAAGGATAAAATTTATGAAGACTGAAAGGATTGAACACTTTAGGATACACCATTACTGCCCTGTCTGCAAACATTCTTGTTGTTTTATTGTCAGAAGCTAGATCCTCATGCATATGTGGAAAACACAATTTTCCTTTTTTGGAAGGTTCTAAAGAAATATTTTACAAGACAGTTTGTATCTACAGTAACAGAATGTTCTTTTAAGTGTGCCTTTAAAAAGGTATGTGACTGCGTGTATACCATTTTTAAGAGTGAAAAAGCACCACCTGCCAATAAGTTGTAAGGACCCCAACACTAAGCATGCACGATCGAGTGTAAGTGAAGAATTTAAACTCAGTTAATTCCTATTTTTTACAATTCAAATGGTGGGTTCAAAGTGGAGAGCCTGTGGTTGCTCCCTGAGACAGTGCAGGTATGATCTCCACGAGCGGAAAGTTGTCAGGTGGTCGGTCCTCTGACAACTCGGTTAGCACAAGATACTATGACAAATGAAGGGCTTGCTATCCACATGCTTGAAGAGTTAGGGACCAGTGACTTCTGGCTTCCAGTCTTAAGGAAGGGTGGGATGGGTTTGGCTGGCATAGAAAGGGTGTGGACAGTGCCCACTGAGGAAGTCCGGGTACCATCAGCCTGGGGACCTGGAGGAAGGGTGTTTGCCTGCAGGACTGAGCAAGGCAGTCATGTATGAGTGTGTGTTGGGTCGGTGCTCAAGAGTTCCGACCTGCTTCTGGTCTGGGGAGTTAGTCAGGAAGGAGGATTAGGCCTTCTGGAAAAATGTGTGTACCTTGTCTGTCAACAGCCTGATGGTTTCATAATACTCGGGCCCGAGTTATCTCACAGCAATTGATCCCTGCTATGTACGCAGCATCAAAATTACATTCAGAGGTTTAAAAAAATTTGTAGCAATATTTTTTCCCACAAAATTAAGTGCAAAATATCTTTAACAAATAATGACATTAAGAAATATTTGACATAGTCATGCAAAAATGCATCTTAGTTTACAAAGACTTAGAACATTTCCAAAATATCCCCAAAATTTTACATTGTGAACCTTACCATCTTATTCATTTTTCTTTGAATTTAAGTGTGGCTGCTTGTGTAAAAAACGGTAACATGCAAGTTCAATGATTTCCAGTCCACCAAATATCCTCTCTTGTAGCACAAAGATTACAATGGTGATTATAAAGTACCACCGAACAAGACTATACAGATATATGAGCAGGCACATCCCAGGGCTGAACAGGGTCCAATACAGGACAGACAGCAATTTGATCACAAGGACCCTGAGCTCAGATTTGCAAGGTGGGATTACACTCTGCCCAGTAAAATAAAAGTTCTTCTCGCCTTCATAGAAGGAACGCAGCCTCTCTTCCTTCTCCTCCCACCGCTTGTGGCACCAGAGTTGCAGGGCCTCCTTGGACGTGGGGAGGGTGTCTATGGGATAGCGGTGGACATGGAAGTGGATTTCTTTGGGGAAGTTTCCGTGGAGGAGGTGCTTCTCTGTTTGAGGAATATTGTGAGGATACGCCACAGTGATGTCATGGACAGCATCAAGGTTCTTACCTAGGTTTTGAAGACATAAAAATATCTTTGGGCTAGCAGTGAGCAATTGGGGTGGTAATGCTGATTCATGCTGCAAGGCAGAACCAAAAACTCTGAAAAACTGGGACAGAGTGAACCATGAGGAACTTTTTTTTTTGCAGTACCAGGGTTTGAACCCAGCTATAAATACAGTACTGTGTTCCTGGGCACTTGGGTCAGTATTTACCAATCACATTTACCCTCCCGTCTGCTAGGCCTCCCTCTAATTACCACAGAGGCCTTTAGAAAGAGACGATCTCCATTCCCAGAAACAGTAACCTGCCATTCTTGAGCTGAACAGATAAGCACATTAGGTCCGATTTAAGATGGGAATTAAAAAGCACAGCACCAGTCCTTTATCCACAGGTTCAGGATTTTGAGGCCTCTTGTTAATATACTCATCTCTCCAAACACAAACTTTCTCATCTCGTTGATATTACCATATTAGCTACTGGATAGAAAATTTCAGAATCAGACCTGAATGATTTTTAAAAAACATTTTAAAAATATCAACTTGAACTGCAAGTAAGACTGCGGTGAGCTGTCATTCTCCTCAGCAATTTAACCTGGGGACTGTTAGCAGAACTAATGTGCCAGATGCTGGAGATGGAAAGATGTACAGAAGGGGTCCCTGACTTCCCTCAAAATGTTCTCGGTGTGGTGCTGCACGCCTGTAATCCAGCACTCTGGGAGGCTGAGGCAGGAGGATCACAAGTTTTGAGTCCAGGCTGGGCAATTTAGCAACTGGGTGAGACCTTGGCTCAAAATAAAAAGCGATGGGGATATAGCTCCTTGCAAAGGCCCTAGGTTCAATCTCTAGTCCCACCCATGCTCCTAAAGAGATGTGCCTATGACATTCACCAACAGGGCTAAAATAATATACATTAAGAAAATAGGAAATTCCTACAGTTACAAAGGATTTATACTGCCTCTGTATCTTTTGGTAGAAAAACAACAGAACCATGCCAATTACAATGGCTGCCACCAGTAATAGAATTTAAAAAATCTCACTGCTTTTCGGATGATTTAAATGACAAGTCCAGATGCCACCTACTTGTCATCTGCCTATGTAGGGCTTAGAAGATAGATGTGTTCTGTTTCGAATCCTTTATCTATTGGAAGGTTTTATACAGTACTTTGCTATTATTTTATAAAACTAGCACTCTGTTAGAATAGCCACACTCACTTGGGCCAAGTTTCTTTTTTCTGCGGAAGAACAAAGCACTTGCTTTAACATTTCAATTCTTAATTTTTTAGTCTCTGAGACAGAGGGAATTTTGAATACAGTACTTTACTCATATTCAAGTACCCAACAGAAGTTTAAAAGCTATGACTGAGTTGTGCAAATGTAGTATCCAGAAAAGAATGTCTCCAAGAATAATCAAGTTTAGCCCATGATTATTAGAAGAATCCTACCTAATATGAAAAACTCCCTGAGAATGGGAGACATCCTTACATGTTGTACATTTACAACAAAAGAAATGAAAGAGTGTATATTAGAGTGAAGAAATTTTGGCTTGCCCACACCTGCCAAAGTGTCAGATTCAACTATATAGTTCAATGACAGAATAATACAAATGTATTTTTCAAACCAATGATCTCTAATAGAACCGACAACTGAAGATTTTCTTTATCCATTCTGTAATCAAATATATGTAGAATGTAAAAAATATAATTTACTTTAGATTTTAATACCTGATTTAATTCAAATAAAAGTTTACTTTTCTATTGGTCAGATCTAAATCCATAAATTTAACTACATATATTGGAAAATTTTAGATAAAGTAGCTTGTCACTCCAGATGCATTCATGTTAAAATGCTGAGGGATGCTGATTTTGTACACTGTTTATCAGATTAAAAGAATTACCCCAGGAAAATAGAAGTTGGCTTTAGTAACTAAGCCATCATTCAGTTGCACTGACTTGACTTGTACATGGCTAATAATACAGCATGACAAACTGGCATTCAAACAGTCTTGAATGGACCGATTCAGGCGTATTTAGACTAACCATACCAGTAAGTAAGACACCTTTTAGCTTTGAAATAAAAGGGTACACATGAATCACTTAAAGAGCTGGCAATAAGGCTCAAAATACTGTACCATTTTCTTTGTTAGAGAAAATATTACTGTTTCGCACTTGGAACATTATGCATTTTTCCTTCAGCATAAATTGAGCACTTATGGAACAAAAGGTGGAGTCTGACACGCCCTGCCCTGCCTCTCACCAGTTCCGTGACCTTGGAGTGTTCATTGCAAGCCTGTCTATAAATGACTCTTGGTACCTACACTCATTTTGTGGGTTTTGTGAAGATGAACTGGGATAAGTACTTGAAGATTTTAGAGCAGCGCCTGGCACATAGTGCCCATATGCTCCGGATCTTCTGTTGCTGTACCGACATTCCTCCAGGTGGGATAATCACTTCTAGCACCTGAAGGGTTAGGCTGCTACCCTTACCTTCCCCTTTTCTCTAGGTTCCCTCATACTTTGGGGGAAAAACACAAAGTCTGGTGTATGAACACTGTCACTCCACTGCTCTCTCAGGACAGAGCACACCCCTTCAGAAAACTGACCTTAGTACTAGTGGTGGACCCTAATTTATCTGCTGGCATACGTTTCTGTCCACCCTTACAAACTCATTCCTCAGACATTTGAAGTTAAGCACTGATGTTAAATTCCCCCACGGTATCCAGAGTAAAAGCTGATGATCTGTGCTTTACAGTCACTGGCTGCACCCACCCCCACTTTTTCCAAATAAGGCAAAAGTAGCACTCAATCTTTTTCTAAGTAAGGACCATTAAGGACTTAAAAATCATTCTTCACCTGGATACTTGAAATTAAAAATGGTATCTTTATGAACAATCTAGCCTACCCTACCTACACTCACCTGTTTACAGATAACTTCAGAGACATGTATTTTTCAGACTTTTGTTGTAAATCTGTTGAACATTTGTTTTGTATAAATGGGTAAATCTTTTCAGTGCTGAATCTCTCTGCAGAACATTGTTTTCTGTATCTTCAAAACAATTAAATTTTCAAGATAGAATAAAGGTATCCAACATGTGCTGCAATCTGACAACATTGGGACCTTCAGAGACTATCAAAGAAAAGATCTGAATAACAGCATGCAGTGCCTGAGGCCAGTTTGAAATGAAACAATGTCAAAACTAAATCACAGTTCTTGGAACTCTCCTAAATATAAAGCGAATTTAAGGGCCCACTTTTCATAGTACTTATCCACTATTCCTTTATTTCATTGGTAATTTCTAGGCTGAATCAATGTTAATTTTAAGTAAAAATAATGCCATTACTACACTGAGCTTTGTAGCATTATAAACGTTGATGTCTTCTGATTAGGTAACATCTTAATACTTTAAAGACATCTGGTAAATGATAAGGATGCAGCCCCTCAGCATCCTGAACAGTTCCTCAGGGACAGACAGCAAGCGCTTTGCACAGTTGCTGGGTTTTATCTAGCTCACTTCTCTTCCATAGTACAGAAGCCTTGGCTAATTAATCATGGCAATCCCATTTCCTTTTGTGTAGGAACAGATTCAGAGTAGGTTCACAATTCGATTCAGTATAATGAGGTAGGGGTATATGTGTGTGTGTGTCTTTCTGGGGCTTTTGGAGAAAGTAGTCATGCTTCCAAGAAAAAGCCACAAGATCACCATGTATATAGTATGAAGCCAATGCCGTGGAGGTGCCTGGTCCTTGCTGAGATGGTTAGGTGACAAAATCTAACTCTGAAACATACCCTACTGTTAAACTTCTGGCTGTGTGGAGCAATTCATTTCCTTTCTTTTCAGTCTGTCTGGACTCAGGCGTTTTTCTATAAGCAAAGTATTCTGATATGGTGGTGTATCAGCTGGTAGAGCTAAGCATCTATTACATCTTAAAAAATAACTATGGCATTTCTAGTGTGGAAGGAGGTTTCTATTTCCTTCAAATGGTTACCCTAACAGAATGCAAATCTTTGATTTATATATAATATAAACCCTAAGAGGAAGCATTTCTCCAGTTTCACTTCGGTGAGTCATACTTTGAAGTAAAGTCTATATCGGTTCATGTGTAGACAAGTCAAGTCCTTTTGAAACTCAGCGTCATTCACCTTGACTAGCCAGTGCTGGAAACCAGATGTTTCTCAAGCAAATGGTCTGGGTTTATGGTAATCTGCAGATATTTCTACATGTGGGCCTTCAGACTTATTTGAAAAAAAGTAAAAGGCTTTTTTGTGATTCACATTTAGAATTTTTATAGAAGTAATTTTATATCACCATTTTTGCTTTCTTCATGATAATTTCTCTGAATTAACTTTTAAGTACTTCTATAGTAAAGAAGTTCCTATACATAGACAAAAGCTGAAAAACACACATAGAAGAAAAAAAATAGTGATACAATCTGATTTCATTTTGATATACTACATACACTTATGTTCCACATGATGAGATATTTTGATCAATGACAAGCTGCTTATATAATGGTAGTCCCATGAGATTATACTGCCTAGTGGTATCACAGCCATCTTAGCAGGTGTATCCCTTAAAATGTTTCTGTGCCTACTGACGCATTTCTTAGAAAACATCCCCATCATTAGGTGATGCACAGATTATCATCTTTCCACTCCTTTTTATTTTCAAGGTGTATGTGATACATAAACCTGAAATAAACACACAGATACTGTTAAACAGTGAGTTATGTTCCCAAAACTCGAATCTTGAAACCCTACTCCAAATGTGACTATATCTGGTGATAGAACTTTTAAAAATGTAATTGTAGTTAAATGAGATCACAAGGGGGTGAGGACCTAATCAATATAACTAGTTCTACGAGACAAGAAAGAAATATTAGGATGTTCGTGCATGTAGTAAAAGTCATGAGAGGGCACAGTGAAAAGAAGTCAAGCCATAGAGAGGCCTCTGGAAAACCCAGTGCTACCAGCACTGTGATACTGGCCTTGTCTCCTGGAGAACTGTGAGAGAATACATTTCTGTTGTTTAAGCCACTCAGTCTGTTATTTTCTTTTTTTTTTTTTTTTTTTTTTTTTTTTTTTTTTTTTTTGTGGTACCGGGGATTGAACTCAGGCCCTTGTGCTTGCAAGGGAAGCACTCTAATCACTGAGCTAAATCCCCAGCCCCCTGTTATTTTCTTTTATGGCAGCTCTAGCAGACAAATGAAGAGAAACACACACACATACCATATGCCTTGAAAAAAGATCGATAAACAGGAACATAACACTATATAACACTATTTCATATTTTGTTTTTTTCTTGCATCGTTCCATTCATGTCATTAAAGATTCTTGAAACATCATTTTATGAATATGTGATATCTGATTAGATAGATTTAAAAAGCTTAAAAAGCCTGTTGTTTTCAGATATTTGTTTCTACATAAACATGTAAATGGGTATGCTTGTAACAAATGAAAATGCTTTTCTAAATTAAATTCCAGTAAGTCAAACTGCTGGACCAAAGAATATAAACACCTCAACGGTCTTTTGCTACATATGGGAAAATGACTCTCAGAAAAGTCATTTTAAATACACACAAGAAATGGATGATAATGCTGTCTTTTTCAAATTTTTACTGATTCTTCATATAATAATTTTTTTATTATAATAATTTTTTTATTCTCAGTAATAGGAAATGAACTCAGGGCCTTCACACTAAGCTATACACCCAGATCATTTTTACTTTTACTTTTACTTAGGGAGACAGGATCTCCCTAAGACGGTAAGCTGCCCCGCTGGGTTCACACTTCCCACCCTCTTGCCTCAGCTTCCCAGAGTGGCAGGGTCACATGTGTGCCACCATGACCTCCAGCTTTGGTACTGTCATTTTTAGAAAGTTGCCGAACTGTATTACTTTATTTTTTATGTTTTTGATTAAAATAAATTTATGGGCTATATAAACTAAGGATACTCTTTGCCTGCTTAAAAATATAGTTGTCATGTGCTTATGGATTTGTAAGAGTGCTTTATACAGTAAAGACATTTACCCTTTATCATATACTGTAAATATTTTATGCTAATTTTGCTGCCTGGTCACCAGTGAGTTTATTTTGTTGGATTTATGCCTCTGTGAATGCAGTTTCATTTTCCTTATCCATTTCTGATAGGTCATTTATTCCCTTCTAGTCAATTTACAAATCTCCTTTTTAATCAGATTATTAATCCTTTGAACAATTTGCTGAAAATATCTTTTATAAATCATTACTCCTGCCTTTAATTATGGCATCTTTTCCAATACAAGTGTTAATACATGTATTCTAGAAAATATTTCCTTGTGTTACAGCTCGATTCCTAGTCTTGCTTTCTCTGCCCGTACATTGTATGTATATTTGTATTTCTTTACAAGATGAAAAACATGGTTATTCTTTTTAACTTTACAAGCTGGTTTTACTTTCTTCAAAACAGAAGACCATTTTTGCAGTTCCCTTTATTAAATAACTCCCCTCTTTTCCATTGTAGTGAAAACACCAACTTGGTCATATATTAAATTCTCAACTACGTAGATACCTACTCTTTCTCTCTTCTGCCCCACTGATCTGTATTTATTTCTGCTTCAAGACCACACTGATTTCCTTCATGCCTTGATATACGGTGAAGCAAGTATGCCTGTATGTTCTTTTTCATATTATTCTTGACTTTTCCTGGGCAACTATTTTGCAATAGAAACTCTTAAGAGTTTAATTTGATTCTAAAGCAAGTACTGCATGCCACCCTCCCAAATTTACAGATAGTAGAGGAAACCAAGAGTAAACAGGATTTCAAAGGCATATGAGAACATGATCCTACATGTCTCCATGTGATAAAACTGCACAGAAGATTTGTACACTATGTTTACACAAAGTCTAATAGATTATGAATCTGCATATAGAATCTCATAATGATTTGTTTGATAAATATTTGTGCTCAAGTCAAAATCATGTAAAATATTAAATTTAGTCCATTTTTTTTTTCAGTAGAAATGCAAACTGTTTTCAGTAGACGTGGCAAATGTTGCCAACCTTATAGCTACATTTGTGTGCAATGTTCTTCCTCAATTCCAGGGATATTCCCATAAATTATGAAGTAAAAATGGACAGCAATAAATAAAACCTCATGTGTTATGGAAGGGAAAGGAACAAGGGTACTACTTCCAAACAAGACAACTAGACAGCAGAAGGAAAAACGTCTCGGGTCTCAGGTGGGTTTATCTTTCTCTGGCCCTGGATTCTGCACTGGGGGCCACTCGGACCCTCAGGCAGCTGCCAAACTGCTCAGGCTGTCACACCTCCAGGCCTAGCCTTCTCCTCAGATGACTCAGGTATTAAGCTACCTTGTTTTCAATCACTTGGAAGTCAGAATTCCTGTTCAGTACACTTGGCCTCAGCCTGAGAATTTTTGGATCAACCAAGACTGATTCAGGCATGGCTGCAGGCATTCCAAAGCAGAGGCTATTAATCCAAAGTCCCTCTCACTGATGGAAGCCATGTGGAGAGAAATACATGGGCAGGACAAGGTCTGTTCTAATTGTTTCCAGGTCTTAATATCCTGCCCAAATGACCAAATTAAATATTCCACCACGGAATGCACTTTGCGGCCTTTGTACCTGTTAGTGGAAATAGTCATAGTTCATGATTCCTCATCCTTGTAGCCTACAAGCCTCACTAGAACAAAGAGAAGTGGTGGGGTAGTGGTGGTAAATACAGAGCAGTCACAGAGACTATTCCACTCGTCAGGGAATTCTCAAATGCAGGCCCCTGGTACACCCCCCTCTTCCCTGTGTGATGAGAGAATCTGAGGGAACTGCTAACTGCTTTTCTACCAAGAGGAAAAGAATCAGGGTATGTGGAGCTCAACAGCAAGACAGAAGTCTCCCATTCTTCCCAAACTGCAAAAGAATAATAAGCTCTATTCTTCACAGTGTATACAGTATCTTTTGAAGTTAAAAAAAAATTGATTTCATGTAGTTCAGAAAGGTAAGTTTCAAAGAAAATAGCAGATATGCTGATAACACCATGTATCATTTTGATACTTCTGGCCAAAATAGGTTACATTTTTTGCTTTTCTTCTTCCATTCTTTGTTTTCCCTTTCTTCCCTTATTTCAGACAGGTGCCAACATTACATAAAATTGGAAACCTACCCAAACATTCTAAACCTTAAACGATCAGAATACCAAGCAGAACACTAGGTCTCTATTTGTAAACTTTCAGTTCTGGTTTTGAATAGCTGTACCTTACCCTGTGTTCTTCCAGAAAGAAAACTCATGTTCATTTGCTTGTTTTATGCAGACCAGGGAATCTAGAATCATTTGCTGATACAAGGAAGAGCACTTTACATAACAATATCCTGTATCTTTTATTCTTTAGACAAGACAGGTTAAGGACTCTCTAAACATTTCCTAAACTTGAGAACTAGATAGAAGTTTCTGTGTTGACAACATTCTCAGAACAAAGTTTCCCCAAAGCAGCAACAGAGTGTGGATCAGTAGAGGTTGGGGAGTAAGGATGAATTTATTTTTTAGTAAACTTTTCTTCTTCAGAAAGTAGAGGTCAAGGCTGATAATCTAGCCCAAAGGTTTACTGAGTAACTGCTACATTTGAGCAGCAGAAGAGGTAGAACCAGGGTTGAGGAACTACTGAGGTAAAAAGAGTATTAAGAAGCAGAATTTTAATTTTTTCTTTTTTTTTTTTTGGTGCCGGGGATTGAACTCAGGCCCTTGTGCTTGCAAGGCAAGCACTGTAACCACTGAGCTAAATCCCCAGTCCCCAGAATTTTAATTTTAAATAAAGTGAGGGGAGGGCAAGGTATATCATGTACAGGTACAAATTAATTATGATGAATGTGATCGTTATGTTTATCTACAATGTACCAGTACATGTTCTTGGTACAAAACAAAACAAAACAGATTTTTTCTTTGCAAATACACATTAGGAGACAGGAAGTAGAGAGGGGAAAATGCTTCCAACCACTGATCAGTTTCTCTGAACTGGCATATAGCTTGGGCAGTTTGGACTGCTATAATGATTTACCACAGCCTGGTGGCTTAAACAGCATATATTATTTCTCACAGTTTTGGGGCTGGAAAATCCAGTATCGAGGTTCCAGCAGGTCCTGTGCCTGGTTTGCAGATGGTCCTCCCTCCTTCCCCACCCTCCTGTCTTTCCTTATTCATAAGGGCTTAACTCTCAAGAGCTAATTCACTCCAAGGGCCTTAGCTTCTATTACCATCACATTAGGGATTTAGACATCAACATCTGAATTTTGGGGGGACACGAACATTATCAATAGCAACATAAAACAGTCACTACCATACTAACTGACCTTCCTGCTTAAATTGTTAGAAATGTAGGAGGAGTTAACATCTCGGTGAATAGCTACTAATCTTGACATTTAAATTGAGTTAAATACATTAAGAATGAAAACAAGTATTTTTCTGTTGAATAGTCCCCCCCCCAATTTATGCCCACTAGAACTTCAGAATATGACTTTATTTGGAATAAGGTTTTTGTGGATGAGAGGAAAGGACACAGGTAAGATGAGACCATACTGGAGGTATGCTCTAAATCCAATGAGGATGTTTTTGAAGAATCAGACAAGGCTTGTAGTCAACTTGGCCACATACAGATTGAGGCAAAGGGAATTATGCAGGGACAAACTGAAAAAAATCCTAGGGGCTGAGCTAGGCATGGTGGCGCACACCTGTAATCCTAGCACTCCAGGAGGCTGAGGCAGGATGATCACTCCAAGTTTGAGGCCAGCCTGGACTACATAGTGAGTTCAAGGACAGCCTGAGATAGACAGCAAGACCCTGTCTCAAAAAACCACCCCCCTGCACACCAAAAAAAAAAAGTCCTAGGGGCTACCAGTATCTGGAAAAAGCAAGGAAGAATTCTCCCCTAGGGCTTTGGGAGGGGCTCACGACTCCAGCCAGCACCTTCCAGAACTATGAAAAAATCAATTTTCCATTGTTTTAAGCATCCAAGTGTGTGGTAATTTTTATGACAGCCTAGAAGACTAATATAGTATACATTAAGAAACACTGAACATCAAGGATTTTTTTTTGGTAGTCTTGATTTTGGGAAAGGAAATTTCTTCTAAAATTTTACTACAGTTTCAGGTTATAAAATAGTATTTTGAGAATAAACATCAAGATCACCTAATCATTAGCAATAGCTAAATAGAAAATACACACTTTGTATTTTCTATATCTATCTGAAAGTGAACTGCCAAGTTCTTATGGAGCAATGTGGAACTGCCGCTTTTCTAGCAGTCGCTATGAACTGCACAGCTCTGCTCCTTAACTGAGGAAGGAAAGTCACAAAGAGCCTTAAGTGTCACTCCCAGAGAGCCTGAATTAGTTTGTATGGTCCGGATGGAGGAATCATTAGTAAGTGATCAATGACTGTTGCCCACTCTAATTATTTTAAGTTGAAAACAATTTGATGCTCTAATTCACATGACAGAGTAGATTACTCAATTTTAATTGCAACCAGCTGCGGAAGGTTGCGCTCACACACTGGGAGGTTTGATCAGGGTCTGAGGAGAGTATATTCGCACTGGGGGCATGGGAGAGCGCTTTTAGCTAGATAGGATTTTGGTAACTGGGACACCAAGAGGGCTAAGTGACTGAGCTGAAAAGAAAAAATGTAAAGGGAAGAAAGTAAAGGCAAGCTCTGCTGATACTGCAATTTTGCCTGAAGAGCCTTATCGACTTCTAAATTTAGCACTGAAAATAACTTCTTACTGCGTTTGGCATGCCCGCTTATTAATGACAGTCACGGTTCCAGGCTACACTGGAAGGGTGACTTCCCTGACCTGTACTTCAGCCATTTCTCAGTCAATCGCCATCCTTCATACACTGGGAAGAACTAGGAAAGAAACAGGTACACAGATACCCTTTCTGTTGGTACTCGAATATCCAGCGAAGTTTCATGTTTGCAGAAAGCTCGATACATGGGATAACAACAGGGTCAGAGAGAAAGGGAAAGGTCCCGTGGTCTAGAGCCTGCCATGCTTAAAGAAAGAAGTACAGCTGAGTCTGGGAGCCAAGTGAACAAGTAGGTTTGCAGCACCACCTTTACAACACCAGAATCCACTCAGCTGAGGTTATACTTAATAATGTTTTCTCTTCTAGCATTTAAAAAGTAGTGTGAAAAACAAATTGTGCCGTGAGTGGTAGTACATCCCTGTAATTCTAGCACTAGGGACGCTGAGGCAGGAGGAGCACTGAAAATTCGAGGCTGGCTTGAACTATGTAGTGAGTTCAAGACCAGCCTAGAATACATAGTGAAATGCTGCCCCCCCCAAAGATAAAATTTCTGGTCTTCTCAATTCCGTATCTAAAATAACGCTAAACAGTTATATGTTTGTGCAGTGATAGCACTCATTACCAGTTCATGGTACTGAAAGTCCTAATCACTGGAATAAAGACCAAAAAGAGCACACAGATTGGAAAGGAAAAGTAAAACTGTCTTTATTCACAAACACTATTGTACTGTAGGAAAAAAACCCCTTCAGATCAATTTATTTCTATATATTAGCAACAAACAGTTGATCAATAACATTTTAAAGAACACCATTTATGATATTAAATTTGGGGAAAATTTTCGTGATGAATTTAACCAAATATTTGCAAGAGTACTAACTAGCAAGCAATGCTGAGCGAAATTAAAGATCTAAATAAACAGAAATATCATTTCTACAGATTGGAAGATTCAATATTGTCAAGATGACATTTCTCCTCCAAATAGATCTACAGATTCAAAGCAAGCCTAATCAAAACTCCTAAGTATGGTTCTTTGCAGAAATTAAACTGATAATAAAATTTACCTAGGTATACAAAAGAACAGGAATAATAAAATAATTTTGAAAAAGAACAAAGTTGGAGCTTTGACACTAGCTGATTTTGTAGTTCATTATAAAAGTTCAGTAATCAAGACAATGTGGTACTGGAGAAAGGCTAGATGTATAGATTGAAGGAACAAAACAGAGTCCAGAAACAGACTCACCCTTTTCCAGCCAAATCATTTTCAACAAAGTTGCCTGGGTAATTCAAAGGTGGAAAAGTCTTTTCAACAAACAGTTCTGGAACAACTGGATATTGACAACTTAATATCTATATGCAAAAGTAAATAAACAAATGTTGACGCTTACCTCCTACCCTATACAAAAATTAACTGAATATGGATCCTAAGTCTAAATTTAATTCCTGAAAAGTACAAAATTCCTAGAAGAAAACAGATAATCTTTAATGACCTGGACTATGCAACAGTATCTTAGACAAGACCATGAGAGCACAAAGAAAAATAGAGAAACCATACTTCCATCCAAATTAAATACTTTAACTATAATATAGTATTAACGAAATGAAAGGACAAGTCAATTCAGAGAACATTCATAAACTATATGTATTATAAATGACTTATAGCTAAATAGAGAATTCTTTCAACTTAATCATAAGACAATCCAAATTTTAAAAATAAGTAAAATTGGAATTAACATATCCCCAATGAAGGTATATGAAAGGCAAGTAAGCCCAGGAAAAGATGTTTAAATTAATGCTTTTAGTTATTGGAGAAATACAAACAACGAAATCACATTCCTATGAACTAGAATGTTTTGGTGAGGATGGTGAACACCTGGAATCTCAAACACGGCTAACTGCATTTCAGAGTGTAGAGCCACAGGGACAAACCTGAGTTTGGCTGTGGCCCAGCAATCACACTCCTAGCTACACACGAAGGAAATATGCTCACACAAACTCTGGTGTACATTTGCAATTTTATATAGACTATCCTAAAACCAACAACAACTCAAATGTTTATCAGTCTGTGAAGAGGTAAACAGACTGCGGTATATTTCATACAATGAAATACCTTTGAGGAATCAGTTATGGATACTTGCAGTGATATGGATGAAATTAAAAGCACTGTGCTAACTGAAGTCAGATATAGAAGGCTATATACTATATAATTTCATTTATATAAAAACCAAGGAAAGGCAAAACAGAAGCTCAGTGGTGACCAGGGTTCAGGATAGGGACTTAAACTGCAGAAGGGCACATGAGAGAACTTTTGGAAGTGATCTATATTTTGACTATGGTGTTAGTTACATGACTCTGAATATTTAACAAAACACATCTAATTGAACACCTAAAATGAGCTTTTTCCCTCTAGAAGATGTTATTTTTTAAAACTTCTCAAATATTTGCCCTAGAAAACACTTAAAGTGATACAGTATCCCAAATCTGTAATATGTGCAATAGTCTAAATAGTTTTATGACAAGCTGCTTGGATTCTCAGATCAAAATATTAGAAAGCAAAGTATTTAAAGTTTGGAACAAATCCAAAATTTATTCACATTTACTATTTTTAGTGATTTTTTTGTTATTGTTTTATTGGAAACAATTATCTTCCTATTCATTTAAACAAACATATCCACAAGCTCTGCACTACTATTCCTTTCCTGGCTAATGTACAATTTAATCCTCTAATTAAGTGATTACTCTTCAATTCAACTTGACATTTTGGGGGGTGGGTGCTGGGGATTGAACTCAGAGCCTTGTGCTTGCTGGCAAGCACTCTACCACCGAGCTAAATCCCCAGCCCCTCAACCTGACATTTTATAATTCTGACATTTTATAATTATATATCCATCATAATTTTTTTCAGTCACAGATAGTTACCGTGTTTTCTCATTACTATTTAGAAAGGAAAAAGGTTCAGTCGACATACTACTTTTGAGGCAGTTATAAATAATTCAATTAGAATTGACATAGGAATAAAAATAAGAAAAGGAAGAGCCTGTGTGTCTTGAGATTGGTATTTTAGAAGCCGGTGACTCTGATTTATTAGATCATCACAGTGGAAGTAGGCTTCAGGTTTATCAAAGAAGGCACCCTCCCACCCCACGCTTGTATCCTTCCATGTTTTCTCTGCACTCATGACAACTATAATGATGTGACATTAATCTATTTAGGAATTCAGACTCTGCAGAAACTAGCATATTCACGAAGTAGTTTAACATATCCACTGCAAACTTCCCCTGCTAAATATACTGCCTCCGCCACTCCTACCCTAAACAATATTCCCTTCACATTCCCCATCAGCTAACTCTGCACTAAGGTACGTGTGACAGCTTGTACCCAAATCTCCTTTCTAACAACTCTTCAGCATTGGCTGCAGAGGAGGCCGGCCGGGTGCAACTCTCCCTCTGTCTGGTGCCTTGTCCCATTTGCAAGGCAGCAAAAGGTCACTTTAGCTCTTTACACAAGGTGATCAGCTCTGAGGTGCACAGATTTAAGAGTCTAAACTGTTCAACTCTGTCTTAAGACATAACCAGAAAGTAATCTGATTGGTTTTGCATTTTTTATACCATATACTTTACCTTTTCCAGATGAATTCTTTACCATAGACCCATAAAGCAATGAAGCCAAACTGAACCTGGATGCACAGCATCTGAGGTTTTATTTCCTGTCATATCACACATCACACACTTACCTAATCAACCTGGCAGCTGAAAGTGTTCTGGGGTTCCTGTGCTGCCTTCCCCAGAAACTCACTGGATCACATGTTTTGGTATAATTATTTGAGGTGGGGGGACTGGAAATGGAGGTTAATGGGGATTCTTAGTGAAGTGTGACCATTAGCCAGAAATAGGCCCTTGTCATTCATCAACCATATTTCTTAGTTCTTTTTGTGTTCCATCTGCCTTCATACATCCTCACTAGCCTTCATTCTATTTCTCCAAGAAAATAAGTGATAAGAAATTTCCACAAGCTCTTACCTCCTTATCTACCAGGCCCCTACTATAGTATCAATATATATGTTGCCTATAGACAACGGGCCTACATTCGTATTTAGGGCCAGTCCCTCCACTCAAGTGCTCTATCTCATCGCCACGTGCTGGCTCCGTGACTCAGCCCTCGAAGTTCCCCTCTGATCAACCCTTCCTGTCTTGCCCAGCAATGTGATGGAACTTCTCCCATCATTTCTTCTTGTCCCACATCTACTCCCAGCTACCACTTACTCTATGCTCACATACACAGCTACATCGTCTTCAATTCTCTCCCATGACTGTACTCTTTTGAGCCCATGCCAATTAAGCCTGAACCCTCACCACTCCACCAAAACTTTTCTCATCAGTGACTTTCACATTATCAAACCCAGTGACTCCTTCCCTTTAAACATTTTGTATTTTTTATTTTGAGACGGGGTCTCACTGTATAATTCAGGCTGGCCTTGGACGCACTATGTAGCCCAGGCTGGCCTCAAATTCGCAGTGATCCTCCTGCCTCAACCTCTCAAGTGCTGGGATTACAGGTGTGTGCCACCACACCTGGCTGCCCTCCAGGCCTTTTTAAACCTGGCTTCCTGGCCACACGACCCTCTTGAGACCTTTCTGAAGTCTCTTTTATGGACCATGTGATTCTCTGAGCTCTAAATTCTGGAGTGCCCCAATACTGGGTCACACTCTTCTCTATCCATACCCATTCCCTGGTTGGACTTTTCCAGACTATTTTTCCTCTGCTAAAATGTAGCACCACCGAGGCAGAAACTTGTCTATTTTCACTGAGCTCAGTAACTATGTTTATTAACTAAAGAGAGTAAGCAGAGAAGGAAAACTGAATGGAGCTCTGTCGGGGGGTAGTTCTGCTTGAGCAGAGGAGAAGAATAGAGCCCTGAAGTAGAAGGGACATAAGGAGAGACTAGCTGGAGAGCAGCTGTGATTAACAACTCTCCAGACTACGAGACAGGTGGTGGCCAGGAATCTGCATTTCTGCTCTCTGCAAGCATCACACATTCTCTGTGAAGCCTCAAACACTCTGCACTGCTGCCATTCCCTATCTGTCTGCTGTTCAAGGGCTAGCGTTCTCATGAGCTGTCAGGCAACCTGAGATGAGAGTTTCACATGATACACTGAGACACCAAGATCACACGTGTGTGTTGTTAACAGCAGGTCAAAGGAACTAACTGACGATATCAAGATATCTACAGGATGTCACAAGGGACTAGGAAGCTAAGGACGTGTTTGACATGGATAGGTCTACTGAACGAGTGAGTTTGATGTGTTCCCCTCTACCAATCCACCAAGTGACTATTTTCTAACATTTGACAATGTTAAGCACATAATGCTATTTTTAAGTTGAAATTCTTTCCTGAAATTCTGGAATGTAATCCTATGCTTTCTGTATCAGTTCTCTCTGGTAACAAAAGAAACTCATTAAATATGCTGGAACACAGCCTCTTTATTAATTGAGGTATTATTATAGAAGTAGTTGTTTCTTAATTCCCAAGAATATGTCTTTAAATAGAACCACTAGCCTCCTCACAGAAAGTCTTTTCGTTCTCCATTGTGCTAGTATTATTATTATTATTATTATTATTATTATTATTATTATTAGGCTCTATCCAAGCTCCATTAGCTTGAAAAACTCTCAGAGAGCTGACATTTCCATCAGTGCAGACATTTCTCTGAGAGCTGTAATTGCTGCCTTATGCACTCATTTCTAGCCCAGCCTTTTCCCAGAAAGGTCTCTTCTGCAAATTCCCACAGTATTTCTCCAGGGATTCAGCAGATCCTCCACTTCTTATTCATTCACATGGCCCACCACATGGCTCATCAACCACATCCCTGTGCAGACCAGTTGAGGTAACCCCTCTTTGCTACTGGGGTTACTAGCCCCTCACCCATGCCCAGGCCAGTGAAGAATCTTTGTCTGACTTGGCCTGTGCTGTCAGCTTCCAGACTTGTCTCTAGGCCACCTGCTTTCTCTCACTCTAGTGACTTGGGTTCCTACTACACCACAGTTTTAAAACAGAAGAGCACCCATGGGGTACCAGAGAGCTGGCAGAGAGAAGGAAGGGTCAGCTGCTCTCAGGAACCTGGTAACTAAGGGGTGTGCTAGAATTGGGGCCTGAGGAAGTAGAGGATGGTGGAGGGCCTTTCTTTCTCTGTCATGGCACTCTCTCCCGCCCTCACCTGAGAGGAGCGCTCGCTCCCTCTCCCACACAGGCACACACAGCGTGTTCTGTCTCTCTCACACTCAGTCCTCCCTGGTATTTCCTATAATTGCAGCTAACTTCTAATTGGGGCAAATCATTTGGTTTGCTTCAATGGTTTGCTTTCTTGATATCACATAAAAGGATGGCATTTTCAGAATTTTTGGCTGCAGCAAGTTAGAGTCTATGCCTTGGCTTATATGATTAATTCATCTAGCTTTCGCCCTATTCTCATACAGACACCAATGTAACCTTTCTAGTGCAAGCATAATGGGTAAGGAGGAAGGGGTAAAAGGACCAAGAACAAACAAGAAAGCTGGACAAAAAGGTCAGATGAAAAAGGCTAGAAGAATACAGAACAGGTGGTAAGATCTGACTTTACCAAACTAAGGGACGAATATTGGGCGTAAAAATGATAAACAGATAAAAGGCCCCGACCAATTAAGCTCAATAGTTAACATATAGTAAATTCTCAGTACTGAAAAATAGAAGAAAAGCAGAAAGATGGAAAGGAGTAATAGTTAAGATGGAAGCAGTAATAGTTAAGCCTAAGTAGTTAAACAAAAGAAAACAGCCTGCCACCATGTTATTTATATTCATGTCCATGGAAGCCTTTAATTCAAAATACCATAAATGTGTAAGATCTGCTTGCTTTGAATAACTTTGAATTTGTGGTAAAGCAGAAAAGGCACATTAAATGTGTCGAATCAACTAGTGGGAATGAAAATTGATTCCCCTTGTACCAAATCTAGCTTCTAGCACTTTAATATACTGTAGAATCAGTGCACTGTTTTTACTGAGTCTGTTATGGTACTTGTGATACTCTTGAATTAGCAGAGTGACATCAGACCTGGGCTTTGTATAATGATTCAAACAACAAGGTCTTAAATGCCTGACAGACCTGTGAATATAAAGACTATCTTAATATTCCCAGTTCTCTGGTATTAAAAACAATTTCTGCCAGACTTTGATACACAGTGGATAAATCAAATTAAATCAGTCTGTACTTGGAGAGCTGTCTTAATCAGAAATAGATTTAATGAAAAGCCTTAGCTTAGATGAATACTCTAATTATTACAAGCTAATATTTGTCCACAAAAAATAAAAAGAATTTGTTTCAGGATTAGTCAGAACAGAAGGAAGAGGCACCAATTCAATAACAGGATGCCTAATTAAATGATAATGGAATCCTAATTATAAGGTAATGTTTTGCACTGCAGACTGATTCAGCATACTGCTGTTCATAGTTTGTTAAAAGAAACTTAAATTACAAAAACAAGAAAAAGGAAAATGAATTAGCAAGTTAATTTTTTTTCCATGTATGGAAGAAGTCATACAACAAAAAGTCTAATGATTAGAAAAAATCTTGATGAAGAAGATAAGGATATGTTCAAACAGTACATGTAGAAACTGTATTTTACTCCTTTGTAAGTTGGTCCTTGCTCTTATGTGCTTAAAATTATCTTAAGCCATGCATCTATTAAGTCAAACGTACTGATAAAGATTTTATTAAGTGCTCACTAATCATGGTTCTAATTATGATTGCAGATCCTATGCTAGCTACAGCTACCATGGGAGATCCAAAGACACAGAAGCACTTCTTGCTTATTAGAAGTTTACAATCTAGTTGAAATACATGATGTAAAGATGTGAAACTTAAATAATAACACAAGATGTATAAAAGTTAATACAAAATTTTAAGAGAAGTGGAGTGAGTATAATGGAAAATGAGTACTTTTCATCCAGAGGAGCATGAGATCGCTGCGTCTGGGTAGAAACGCCTAAACATTTCTGCGAGCATGAGGGCTATGTTGGTATAATTCTGATTTAAACTTGTTCCTGGAGATTTAGAAGAAACTGGGCCTTCAATAAGAAAAATGTATTCTAAAAGTATCAAGTGGTTATGGAAAAACAAATATCAGATGTCTATAAAGACAAAAAACAATGCAATAGAACAGAGTTCAAAAGCCAAGCTTACTGATATATGGGAACTTAAGAAAGTTGACAAATCAATCAGAAATAACAAATTCTTTAGTACACAGTATTTGAGAAAAGTAAAAACCAGATACCAGTAACACATTTAAAGAACTCCAGATTAACAAAAACTTAAAACATAGTTATACAATTGGCAGAAAAAGGGAACCAAGAAACAAGGAAAGGTTTCCCAGAAAAATAAATGTTATGAGCATAAATTAATAAAAAAAAAGAGGTTATAATTTGTAAAGTCTCAAACAGAACAAAGGATTAATATCTAGAATATAAAAAGAACTGGTTAGTTGAAACCAACAAGGTATGCAGTAATCTCATTTGAAAAACTTAAGATACAAACAGGTTTACAGAAGAAACTCTGAAAATAACAGGCATATAAGAATCCTTTATAATCATACAAAAACAAACTGAAAGAACAAGATACCTACCATTTTACACCTATTCATCTGGCAAGCAGTAGAAAGGAGGACAGTATTGAACAGTGGAGGCATGTGTGGGTGCATCCATCCTCCTGCATGGCCGTGAGAGTGAGGACAGGGTCTCCGTTCTGCAATACTAAGCTGCCTAGTCAAATAAAGGTCACCCAGTCCTATGACCTGGCCACTTCACTCCTTGGTACTATCCTAAAGAAATTCTCACCTGGCCACATGAAAGGGAATCAGGTAAAGTTTTTTTGTTTTTTTTTTTTTTCTTCTTTTTGTGATATCATTGTGCGTAATGTTTTTGAGATGGTAGGAGTTGGAGCTTTCCTAGATGTGTCCTTAGGAACCTAAAAATGAGATGTGGAATGGACCCATCGTGAAGAAGACAGTGGTCACAAGCCAAGGATTAGTTATGGTATCAAGAATGTTTCTTAACAAAATGCTAGAATGAGATATATAATATTAACTGATTTGTGTAAATTAAAAATACAGGAATATGAAACAAATTTTACAGAACACAAAGCAAAAACATACACATTAAGTATATGAGAATGATTAGTTATAGAAGGAAGAAGAAATGGCAAATAGGGAAGAGGAAATAAAGAAAAAAAAAAAGAAGCCTACGCCATGATAATAATGATAATGTCCTGAAAACTGAGGAGTATGATTAACTCAATCCTCTGAAACTGAGGTCTTCATTAAGTAATGAGGAGGATTTTTGAATAATTAATAGACACCAGAAACACAAATAAGGTCCTTTAAAAACAAAAGCCCCAAATCTTTAAATTAGCTTCCTTATCCCCTAATGCACATTTAGTAAAAACTAAAAGTTGTGAAGCAGGATTTAAAGGTCAACTCTCTGCTAACATGGAAGACCACAATTTTAATACATACCATACATAGGCTGAAAGAGGAGGAGGGATGGTTTGTCTTGCCCAGTAAAACCTATTCTAAGCCAGAGTGCTACAAGCTGAAGGAGACTGTTTAGAATTCTTCAGTTTTTATGCGTATTATTTTACTTTGGGATTGTAGATCAACTGATAGCTAGCCGTCAAATATTTTTAAGTATAGGAACACTGGTGCTACGGTGACCTCTCAGATTCCTTAAATCGTCACATATGAATCTTTTATCCCCAAGTCACCTGGACTCCGAGATTTGATGATAAGGTACATAATGTCTTCCTTGTGTAAATCCCACAGTTCTTTATGTGGACTTTTTTTATAGCACTTATCATTTTTCTAGTTTGCGTTAAGTGTGAGCATTATTTCTTGGAAGGGATTAGACACTCCTCAAGGGTAGGCTGTTTGACTTCCTCATCTGTGTATTTTTTGAACGTGTTATTTACGCAAGTACCTGTTAGAGGAATGATTCCTTTGTATTATGAAGGAACACAATGAAAAAAGAAAGAAATACAATGAAACACAGTGAAACAGTGTTTCTTCTTCTAAAAGTGAAACACAATGAAAGCTAAATAGTAGACAAGGTAATTTCTCATACTACTTTACTCAGTAGTCATAGTAACCCCATGAAGTGACTCTTGAGACTGAGCTTGACTAATTGGCCGAGGTTACAAACCCAATCAGAGACAAGGTGATGGTTCAACTGAGGCTCATCTGATTGTAAAGACCTGGGGTTAGGATCACGAATTTAATACTGGGAGACTGATCAGAATGTCTCATCTTGAGTTTGGTGAGCTGGAGGTAAGAGAGATTAAATTAAGTGATTATCCGAAGAGGTTTAGAGTTGGCTGAAGAGAAGGACTACACTTAGAAGCCAGGCTTCCTGCCACTCAGGAAGCCCGAGTAGCTCTTTCCATGGCTCTTTGTTGGCTCTTTCCATGACAAGAAAGGACTCCAGTGAAAGCTCCAAAATTGTACTTTGGTAGTCTCAATAAACACAAGTTTTGAACATTATAATCTGGAAGAATACAACGGCTCTTAAAGTATCTATTTAAAAATCTTTCAAAATGTTTGGCAGCAAAAGCTTTTTGGACAAAGTTAAATTTCTTAATTTTATTACATTGCAAATTTAACTGAAATTGCTTCCATTTCTGAAATATATTACAAACATCAATCAACATTTATCCATCGCAAAAGAAATACACTGTTCTGAGAATGTGCTCCTCATAAAGAATGGGGTTATGGTATGTTTTCTTAAGGGTATTTCTGAATTGGCAACGTTTTCTATTACTTTCCTACGTATTGGTAACTAATTCTACCTGAAAGAATTACATGAATTTTTAAGTGATTCCTTTATTAACCTGTAATAAAGAAACAGTATTGTCTATCACAGTCCTAGATGAGCTTAGGTTATCTTTAATTCCAATGAATTTATCTCACTTGGAATGAATTTGCAGTGTAATATGAATAAACCTCCCTTTAGTTAAGTATCTTTTATCCAGCCTGACAGAGAAGACTAAAGGCTTCTAAGCGAACAAGATGATCATATAAATTTGTGGTCCACTTCCTCTTTCAATAGTTTTAGGAGCAGCTTTAATGGTGCTCTGCTTAACCAACATTCTCATGAAAATCTGTCAGTGATTCTTGGAGCAGCATTTTCTTTCTCTCTACAGAAACAGAGATAATTTGTGTACTTCTGCAACCCCTGGCGCAGCTAGAGTCCCAAGTGCTTCAAGACTCTTTGAGTTGACTCTCTTCATGTCTCTCCCTAGAGGTAGCTTACAACTTTCTTAACCAGGGGTGTGTTCATATACATGTCTATGCATGTGTGCAGGTGTGTGTGTGTATATATACTGAGAAAGTTAGAAAAAAACCAACTTGATAAAGAAAGTACCCTCAACAAGTCTCACCAAGAAATTCTAAACTGTATATTTAAAAGGAAAGCTAGGGTTACACTTACATTCTGGTGTACCTTTCAGTCTAAGAAACTGTTCAGTTATTCTAAATCTTCCTATTTGTTTCATATATTGCAGTGGGTGCAGGTGATTAGAGGCTCACTTGGTGTGAGGGGTGGTGGCAGAGACTGGTGATGTAGCTCAGTAGTAGAGAACTTGCTTAGATGCATGAGGCCTTGGGTTCAAACTCCAGTACTGGGGGGAAAAAAATCCTAGGTCAAAGTCAGTTTCATTTGAGGCTATCTCTGCTCCAGCAGTTTTCACTCTTGATCCTATCAGGGTTTAGAATAAAGGAGGTCACGGACTCAGCTTCAGATCTGTCAGAGCATACCTAAATGAGAACTAACACTTAAAACTGCCGAAAGCTGTCACAGACCTTAGGAATTCAACATTGAATCATACTGCAGCCAAAGCCTTTAATCTCAAGAGTTTTTTTAAACTGCTTTTTTAAGCTTAGCAACCCATTCTGAAATTTAACTAGACTGGATGACTTCTCATGAGTGATGTCTGAGTTAATACCTTCATTTGCCTTATAAAAGTATTAGTTCAATGCTGACTTCTTACAGACATTTAATAATTCTCTGCTACATCAGTGGTAACTATCCTAATTGGCTTAATGAAGATATCTTAACCTTGGTAATAGTCATTTTCATTGAAGTATCAATAAGAGATACTAAATTATGTCCTAAAATAGTGACTTTAACCTTATACATATCCATGACTTTTATGTCCCACTCACCTGGGACAATCAGTGGTGACAGTATCACATTGGCCACAAAATTAGATCATTCCTTTTCCTTTTGCATCTGAAATGTAAGCCCCGTCATATTTAATCTACTGTCACATACCCGAGAAATGGGCTGGAGAGTTCACTCTATCAGGAGCCACATAGGGGGGACGCTGCTTGTTAAACTCTTCTTTTAAAAAGCAAGTAAGACAGGCCTATTTATAGTCAATAAGCAGCTAACAGTCCTGAGGTAATAACCTGGACCACCCTTCATCTTGAGAGCAGAGTAACTTCAGGGCCCTTTGAATTATGTTCAATTTAATAATTTCAGATGATTTAGAAAGTGTCGATCATGCCTCATGCCTTGAGGACAAGAGACATCAATGGTGGCTCTGGTGGAAGCTGAGGGTACCTAAATGAGAGCTAATTACAACTTCATGGGGTGATTCACATCCTAAGGATATGCTTGGGCTAAGAAGAACTTAAATTTATTGAACTGGCCCTGAGTGAGACAAATTTTTGGCATTCAGCAAAATGAGATAAACTACTTGATTTTCTATGTTAAATCTTTGTGGATGACCTCCTAGATATTTGTAGCTTGAGCGTATGTAAGAATGGTGGCACTACTGAAGAGAAACAGAGAAGCCAGGGAGAAAATAAAGGAGTTCAGTATAAGACATACTACACTGGAGGTGTGTTTTCTTCAGCTTTCCTGTGGCTGGACACAATACCTCACACAACCTGAAGGAAAGGCTTCATTTAACTCATGGTTTGAGGGGGATTTGGTTCCTGGTAAGCTGGCTGTAAGGGAGGAACATTTTGGTGAAAGAGCACAGCCAACAAAGCTGCTTAGTTCACGGAGGTCAGGGAGCAGAGGTGGGGAAGAGTGTGTCAGTGTTTCTTAATCCAAGTTCACGAACCAGGATTAATGGTTGCAGTCCACCCATTGTCAGCTTCACACCGAAATTTATCTCCTTAAATATACTTAATCTCCAAATGAAGATCAAAGCAAGTTCCTAGTTCTGCCTAACATAATATACCTATCCTGTGTATAACTGGAAACACAATAATCGTTTCCCAAAAGTCTAAAGAGTTTCAGCATTTTTCAAAAGTCCAAACCGTAAGTCTCTTCTGAGACTCAGGGAAAACTCTTAGCTGTGAGTCTCTGTAAAATTCAAAAATAGGTTACATAATTTCAAGGTACAACAGCACAGTGTAAACGTTCCCACTCCAACACAGAGGACTAGGAGGTTAGGAAAAAAATTAGATCAAACCAAGACAGAAACCCATCAGGGCAAACATTAAGTCCTATAGCTTGTTATCTGTCATGTGGGGCACATGAGTTCTGTATGGACAGTCTTACCCCACCCACACACATATAGCTGCAACCACAGAACTTCTCTCTTAGGTAGGCTCTATTCTCAGGGTGCAGCATTCTTTGGCAGACAGAACATGTTCCTGTCCGCTCCAAACTCCTGAGGTCTCCCCTGCACCTTTGGCTTTAGTTCTACAACTTCACACACTGCCCTCTGAGGAGCACACTGCCTGGTCTCCCTGGTCTACTTCTGAAATCTAGGTGGGACTCTTCCTGATACCCAAATGCCTGCATTTTGCATACTCATAAAAAAAGCAGCACATGGACAATGTCAAGGTCTGTTGTCAGTGGAAGCAGTATTTAGGCCCTCTTGAACTATGACTCTGAGTAGACCCTGAATGCCTAGATGGCTGAGCACAGCGAAACGAATCCCAGGGCACTACTTTCCTAGGAGGGCCTTCTTGACACAGGTCCTAGGGATTTACCTCTCAAATTAAAGGTTAACATTTTTGCACCCTTAAAGCCTGAGATGGGTAGGGTCTTGCTGATTTCTTCAGTGCCCTCAAGGCACCTTCTTATCCCTGTACAAAGGACTTAATTTCTTTTTAATGGCATTAATCTCTTCAGCACCCATACCTCTTTTGGCCCCAACTTTACACATGGCTCTTTCGAGGCCAAAATTTAAGTTTTCCAAATTACTCTGCTGAGATCAGCCAGAGTACTCGTGCTACAGCACGAATGGTGAGAGGTCTTGAAATCTCCTCTGCCATATTAATTAGTCCACTCCCCTTAATCTCAGTCCCCCACAGTCTCAGAACATGGTTAAAATATGGACAAGTGTTCTGCTGTGGCATAACAGACATGGTTTCTAGTCCAACTGCCAGTAGAGTTCTTGTTCCTAACCGAAGGTTCCTGAGCCTCACCTTTGCTGTACGCATTCCTAGCAGTACTCCGGTCTTCTGAGCTCCAAACACCATCACCCACCAGGCTCTGCTTACTGCATTCTAAGATTTCTCCAGCCCACATCAGCAATCCATTCTAAACTCTCCCCACAAATCAGTTCCAAAGGTTCCCAAACCACATGGTCAGGTATGGTCACAAGAACAACCCACTTCTCAGTACCAATCTTCCATGTTAGCTTTCCCATTGCTGGACACAACACCTGACACCCACAAGTTAGCTCACGGTTTTAGGAGATTTAGTACCGTACATAGTTGGCAGGCTTCAAGGCAGAAATATCATGGTGGAAGAGTGTGGCAGAGCAAAACTCACAGTGCTGAGAAGCAGAGCAGGGGACCAGTGCCAGAGAAGAATGGTTGAGGGATCATATATAATATCCAAGATCATGCCTCTAAAACCCATCTGGACACACCCAGGAGGTTCTTCATTAATCTAGTAGGTGTTTCTTAATCTAGTGAAGTTGACATATCAAGATTAATGGGCACAACGTGACAGAGCAATATCTAAACAACAATTTAAAAAATTCAGTTCACTTATTAGAGATTCAGGTAGGTCAGATCTCAGGAGACAGGCTAGTTGAGAAACACACATCTGAGACTCATTAGCAAGAAGAGGCCAAAAGAGTCGCAACATGGAGGTACGCTTTAAGGATGTGACTGTAAAGACTGAGGAGCCGTCTAGGTCTGTGGTACACTCCTGTAATCCCAGCTACTTGGGAGGCTGAGGCAGGAGGATCACAATTTCCAGGCCAATCATGGGCAACATGGCAAGACTCCAATTCAAAAACAAAAAACCTCAAAATAAACGAGATGGAGGCAAAGGAAACAGGATAAAGGAAAGAAGGTATGGAGGTCTAAAATGAGAAAAGAGTAACGAGGAACTTCAGCATGATGGAAAGACACTGGCATACATGTGGTAAGCCCCAGATACTCTACCTACAAGGCTCTAGGCACACTAACGTTTTTATCTGGATTTTGTGTAGAACCACCATTCTGATGACTTTTGAGGATGTGGATTGGAACATAATTTCTGCCAGAACAGCAGCAGCCTCTTGGGTAGCTCTTTTGATTAATCTTCTTTCGTGGGAAATCAGTCAGAATTTAAGATTGTAGAGAGTAAAAACATAAATTCGGTGTATAAGTTACCTTTCAAAACACAAAAAGTAATTTAGAGGTATTTATATAACATAAAAGACTTCTCCTCCATTTCTCTATTAGGCATTAGATTCATTTTAATTGTACATGTCACTAACACTGCTACTGCATTTTTCTTCTTTAAAGGAATACTGGCATAAACACCTAATTCCAGTTACATGGGAGACTGAGGTAGAAGAATTTTGAGTTTGAGGTCATTCTGGGCAACTTAGCAAGACCCAGTCTCTAAAAAAAAAAAAAAAAAAAGTTTACTTTTCATTCTGTCTTGCTTTTAGCACAAAAGCTGAGGATATAGGTCAGTGGCGGAGCACCCCTGGGTTCAATCTCCAGTAACAACAACAACAACAACAACAAAAGCAGTTCTACAGGGATAGGGAAAAGAGGATGTGTATTTCACTCTTAGAAGTGGGAATTATGGGGGCTGGGGATTTAGCTCAGTGGTTAGAGTGCTTGCCTTGTAGGCACAAGGCCCTGAGTTGGATCCCCAGCACAGGGAAAAAAAAAAAAAAAAAAAAAGAAGTGGGAATTATGTCACTGATGAGCAAAATAGCTTTTGGAACTCTTTTTAAATTAATTTAGTAGGCTGAAATTGCCTTATGTATCTAAATATTTTAGATATTTGAGCACTTTTTAAACTCAAGCAATTCCTAAGAATAGCAATATGCAGAGAAAAAAAACTAAAAACACAACATGCAAATTGGTTTGCTTTAGAATAAATCTGCATATAGTGTCCTGCAGTGGTACATCTACAAAGGGAATTAAAGCCATGAAATTAACATTTTAATGAAGCAGACAGACTATTGACGTCAAGACTACTCATTGATTGCAGCTTCCAGGTGGCCTAATGAGATGAAAATTAAGTTTATACCTTCAGTTTGTCTAAGCTAGGGCTGTTTGGAGATTATGATTGAATTTAAATTAGAAAATACTTCTGTGTGCAAACATGGTTGGCTAGCAAGTAGTCTTTGCAAACTGTGGCATTATAAATGGCTTAATTTAAAATATTTAACACACATACACTTTGGTTTAAATTTTTCTTAAAGCACTGCCATAAAATTTGTAAGAAGTCACTGCACTTTGGAAAACATTAGAAGGGCTTTATCAGAATGCCTCTCCTTAATTATGTTACAGGTCTATGTAATGTAAGAATCAAAAGGGAGCTGGGAGGTTATCTGGTGCAATTTCCTAACTGTGTGAATACTGCAATGCTGAGATACCTAGAGACAGCCTTTTTCATTACAGGCAGCTCTAACTTGTGGAAATACTCTCATTACCTGAGAAACTGAAGGTTGAATCTGTCCCACTGGAACTCCTGTTTAGTTTTTATCATAGAGAAACAAACAGTATGATGCTATTAACTTTTCTAGATTGCAGTCCTTCCAATATTTAAAGCAAGGGTCAGGAAAATACAATCCACTGTCAATACCTGCCTCATTTGTAGAGGCTGTGAACTGAGAATAGTTTTCGCATTTAAGTGGTTGAAAAAAATCAAAAAGATAATTTTATTTAATGGCACATAAAAGTTCTATTAAGTTCAAGTTTCAATGCCTACAAATAGTTTTATTGGAACACTAACCTATTCATTTGTTCACATGACAACAGTTTTTGAAAGTGACCATATAGCCTGCCCAGCCTAAAATTACCCTCCACCATCACAGAAAAAGCTTGCTAACCTGATTTAAAGATAATTGTCAAATCTTCTTCTAGCCTTCTTTTTTCTAAGGTAAGAAGCCAAAGTTTTGAAGAGCACAGAAAAGACTTTTAGACTACTGTATGCATTCGAATTTGGCATTGTCCTTTCTAGGTGGCAGAGCATGGAAGAGGGGACTGAAAGGTCATAATGTGGTAGCCCAGAAATAGCAAACATCACTTCTGCTTTGTGGTCAGAGCTAGTCAGTTGTGCCCTGACTAGCCGGAAGGCACTGGGGATATGGGCTTCTGCTTCCCTAGGAAGGAGAAAGGGACCATATTCCTTCACGATTCTAATATAGTTACATCATAATTCTTAGTAAGGTCTGTATTTAGTGTTAATATTATATAGCTAAGTAAGTATTCATGTGGAATTAAGTAGTAGCAATTACACTTCTTGTTCCACTAATCATTTTCTCTTGATGTAATAATTGCCTAACTTTTCTCTGCTTAATTTTCTTGAGACCTGCCACTTGTTCATTTTCAAACTCGCTAGAAAAACCAGTATCCTCCTCATGAATTCAAACACGTAAGATACTCTATCAGTTTTATCTTCTTGGTGAAATTCTCCTTGGAATTCTCTGTAAATTGTTACTAGGATCAGGACAATGATCTGGACTAAAATCCTCTAGCCCTGTTGCATGGCTGTGTGATCCTAGATCTTCTTCCACCATAACCTTCCTGGAGAATCCCTTCTAGTGGCATTTTTCTGAATCATTTACCATCTTTTTTAGTTTATTTTTTTATTTTGTTAGGACATATCCTTCAATAGCTCCCTGAGAAAGGTATAAGGGAGGTAAATGTTATGAGATCCTGAATGTCTGAAAATGTTTATTCTATCTTCAAACCTGTATGAGAATCTGCATATGTTCAGAATTCTTAGTCGGAAGGCACTTCTCAACAACAACAAAGGACTTGCTCCGTTTTTCTCCTAGCATTGCTTTGAACATGATGTCATTCTAATTTTTGATCATCTAAATGTTTATTTCTCTACTTTGGAAGCATGTAGGATCTCTACTTTGGAAGCATGTAGGATCTCCATTTTTTTGCTGGGTTCTCAGACTTAATGGTGACTATATGTGGTAAATTCTAGCGACATTTTTTTTTTTCATTGTATTATGCCTCCATCCTAGAAATCAATTCATGGTTTGTTGTTAAACTTCTGTGATCATTTCTTTGATAATTTATTCTCTGTGGCAATATTCAAGAAACAATTTTTGGGGTGTTTACTTTCCATCAGGTACTTTTTTTAAAATGTAAGTTTCCTATTTTGTATGATATGTTGTCAGTATTGCACTGAAGCATGTTAGGTAAAGCTTTATTATCCTCACCGACCAATGAAATGGTAAAGAACTGTTCAAGTTCACACACCTAATTACATAAAATTATGATTCTAGTTTAGTTCTTTCAATTCAAAATCCATGCTATAAATTGTTAGGTTTCATTGTCCCTGAAAGAAAGTTCCACAATCCCTATTCTTAGAGATCTTCTGATCATTCTCTAAATTTATGATCAATTTAAAAATATGGGATGGGAAACCTGGGTTGATCTCATACTGACTTAGTGTGATTAGAAAAACACCATTCAAGGATCAACATGGTGTTAAAGAACTGCCCTTCAATAGATGGCCATGATGCTTCAATATTCTACCACTATTTACTCCTTTATCTCACAGCACAAAAATAAAAGATAATACTGAATGTGTACAATATAGCAAAAGGAAGAAAAAGAAAAGCATTAGGAAGAAACAACTATTAATCAGTCTGTGAAAATCTCTTAAAGAAATGAGAAACAGAAATGATGACTCTGGACAAGGACAAAGTATAGAACAATTCCTAGTGTAGGTATGTGCAGGGAAAGTGGCCAAAGAATGGCAGGATCTCAGTCAATGATGAGAAATCATTGTGAAACAGACCCTCGCCTCTCAGCCATTCTACCAAATCCTGGCTTCAAGAAAGAACTGCAAGGTTCTCTAACTTTTACCGATATGTTGAAATACTTTGGACCTGGTAGTCTGACACAGAAGGAAGGAACTATAACTCCTCCGAGGAGTATGCATTTTCTGAGTTGCTGCTCAGATTTAGTAAGATACACAATACCAAAAGTGTTTGTGGTTTTAAAAGCTCGGCAATCTTCTCTGCTGTTAACCGTTAACACAGATGCAAAACCTAAGCTTTCTCAAACATACTTACTGTCCGTTATTTGCTGGTGAAAGCCCCACAGGTCTTCCATTTGCTTATCTGACTAAATCTAACTGCTGTGCCTGCCACCTAAAAATGCCTTTGAGAAAAAAGCTTGGTAGAAAACCACCACCATCAAGTCTTCTACCTAACAAGTGAAGTTGCCAAATGTCCCTTTCCTTCATTTTTATATTCATCTTAATGGTCCTCTACTGGAGTTGGTCCCAAATGTGACATGTTCATAATTTGGTACTAGTGCTTTTATTTTTTCTTTCAGTTTTGAAGCTTTTAAGTGTAATGGGCATTTCAAATTACTATGATACGTCAAATCACATAACTTATAAAGAACTCACATACAACATTTATATCGTTTATATCACTGGTGTATGTCTGGCATTATATTTAAAGAAAACTTTGCCAAATAACTTAAACACTTTCATTAATATGTATTATTTCCTACGTCTCTCAACCTTGCAGTGTGAAGCTTGTACTGCTGAGTATGATAAATGAGTCTGCCCTAAACTGGTCATATTCGTGTGAATAGTGAAAGTATTTGTTGGTGGGAAGTTAACTGGCCCACATGGGATTAAACCTACAATCTTGGGCTTATTGGTCTTTAACCAAAAGAAATAATAATGTGAAGTAAAGTTAGTGCTCTGCTTCAGTTGTTTTACCACTTAGATAATTATATTCACTCTCAGAGCAACTTAGTGTTCAAAAAATGCCCCCAAAATATTACAACAGCCCTTGACATGTAGCAAAAATAGTTGCAAAATGATAGCATACCATATTCCAACTTATTATCCCAAAATGTAGGCTCTCTTTTGGAAAACTATTCAGACCTATTATTTGAAACTCTTGGCATAAATATCACCTTGATATAAATAAACTCTTCTAATGTATTATTTTTAAATGTACCTATTAAGTCCATCAAAAGCTCAAAGTAGTTGGGTACTGAAGGATGCTGGTTAAACATGAAATAGGGAGGAATGAGGAAGAATGACTTTGCAAACAGGGGAAAATGTTCTAGTTCCAAACAGGTGTAACATGTCCAGGAAGCAGTAAGAATTCAAGCTGAGCAGAATGGAGATACAGTGCAGGAGGCATCTCTGTAGCTCAAATTTAGTGCTTAGCACACAATTCAAGGCAGTGATTTGAATGGATGGCTAAAGCTTCAGAAAACTTCCATGTCTACTATAAAAATCAAGAAGAGGATGGACTAAGAAATAAGAAATGGAAAACCACAACAGGATAGTGGTCAAGAGGGCTGCTGTACACTGTACCATGACAAAGCAGTCTTAAGGAAACAGATAAAAAGAGGACAGCTTCTGAGAAAAATGGGTGTATCTCACACAACGTGGTGGAAGTAGATGCCAGTTAAATCACAGGGAACAAAGAATACATATCTAATATCTTATTTACAAAAAGGCTATGATTTAAAAAGAAAAAATAAGTCAAAAATAAAACCAGTAAAGTCAATCACATCTGAAGACTAGCCTAATTGGAGGAGACAGCCTTATGGTTCATAATTTGTAGAGGAAACATAAATATTTTACAATGCTTGTTTTATGCTTGATTAGAATATTTACTTGAGGATTATACATCAGTATTTCAACATGGCATACACCTAGTAGATACCTTTAAAGACATCCAGTAGAGTTTGCTTTGTTGCTTTTTCCTAAAGAAGTAGTAATTACACACTATCAACTAGCATTGTATTCCTGAGAAAAGAACAGAAATAAGAGGAAGACAACAATTTTATACCCCTTGCTGAGAAATAAAAAATCTTCCCATGTGGCAATTAACCCTACAGTAGTAACAGCCCTTCGGGTATAAATACCTGAGAACACTGGTTCCTGAAAACTCATGTACCTGCTCATGTGCATGACCATGATTAATGGAATCTTAGTTAAACACAGCTAAAGGAAACAGCAATGTAACTTGATGCAAATTAAGAAAACAAGTAAACCAAAAAAGGGATTCCCCAAAGAGCTGTAGTTATGGGCTACATTCAACTCCTACTCCACTAATCAGTTATCTAAAAGGAATTAGTATGTCATAAAAGGCAAAGGAGAGTGAAGTGCTTAGGGTAAACTGTAGGTGGTGGGTAAAGAGATGTTTAATGCAAACCTCTTTAAACTTTACTATATGTTTAAAATGTTTCATGAAAACTACTGAAACAAACTCAACTTGATGAATCTGTCAAAGTATTTGAATATAGAGAAAAATGTACTCTGGCATGAAAAAGTCTATTAAACTTTGGACTTTTTTCTTTAACTTTAATTAGAATAGCAGACACAAATAGATTAAGAATTCAAACAGCAAAATAAAACTTAGAATGAAAAAGAACAAGCCCCTACATGTCTCCACATTTTAAGGTTCTAAAAACAAATGTGGAACTATAAAATCTTTATAGTTTAAAACATAAAATGTATATTAAATTTCTTTTGTATTTTTGTTGTTTTGAAAATTAGATGAAATAAAATCATCTTAGTTACTTTTCTCTCATTGCTGAGACAAAATACCTGACACCCAAAGTTAAGGGAGAAAGGTTTATTTTAGCTCAGTATGTAGAGGTTTCAGACCACAATCAGCTGGCTCCAAGGCAGGGTGACATGGCAGACAGGCAGAAGGTAGCAAGGTAAGCAAGAGGCCTAAGCAGCTTCTTTCTGCTGCTTATATCTTATCCAGGCTGCCAAGAATAGGGCGGTACCAAACCAATCAGTGAGCTGATTTAGTAATCACACGACCTTAATCCCAGCATCACACACTCTGGATTCAGCAACCTCTGGAAAAGCCCCAACTATGACCCCATGAGGCTTTGGGGGGACATTTAGGCACAAACCATAACAAAAATGAATTAAGGAGAAATGGCATGACAGAAATTTTAGAATTAAAATTTCACATATCCTGATTAAACTCAGAAGGAGGTAATCTTGTAAAATAATGACACAAAAATGTTTTCTGCATAAAACTGGAGGGAGAAAGTGAAGAAATCACAGTGATACACAGGGAACCAAGGATGGCAGGGGTTTTCTAGTGGGGCTGATCGTATCTCAGGCAAGAGAAAGAGGAGAAGGCTCAGCAGATTAAGAAACCAAAATGATTTAATTATGGAGTCCTGAAAATGGTATCATTGTCCAACCTACTGATTAAAAGCCCAACATGAGCCTTCCATTAGGTGAGATCACTGGATCACATTTTCTTTAACTTTGTTTCACGAAAATTTTTCTCCTCTCAAACTGGATTGATGGTAGGCTCAATCTTGGGTGAAATACAGAGGATAAGGCATTTTGTGGGGCCACTCAGGCTACTCTAACAACTATTCTAGACTTGGTGGCTTATAAGCAATATGAATTTATTTCTCACAGTTGTGGCGTCTGCAAGTCTGAGGTCTGGGTGCCAGCATAACTTTGGTGAGGCCCTTTCCTGGCTCACAGACTGCACTCTTTTCATTGCATTCTTAGTACGTGGTAGGAAGGAGGAGGGTCTCTCTGGCACTAATCACATTCAGGGGGGTTCTACTTTATTACCTAGCTAATGCCCAAAGGGCCTGCCCCCTGATATCATCACTTTGGGATGTCAGTTATTAATATATAAATTATGGAGGAAGGCCATAAACATTCAGATCATAGCAATCATGCTTTTCCAAAAATTTCATACAGAGTTTGTAGATACACTAAGATTTAGGTTATATGTTCAAATTCTTGGCTGGCTGGCTACAGATCCTTCTTAGAAACAAAAAGTGAAGTTAGATTCTAATGAATTCATTCTGCCAACAGTTAAATGACCAGCTTTTTCTGGACCATGACTTTGGAAGGACAAAGTATAATCAATCTGGCATTTTAGTGAAGTTTCAGTATACCCTTAGTAGTACTAGTATTTTGTTAATGGTTTTTAATATTTTAAAATTTGTAATTTCATTTTGCCTTAAGTAATTTAGATAAATGGAGATAGTACTGAATTTCATGTTTTTAACTGACATGATCTCAGACTGAGCAGACAGAAAGGTAAAGAGATGATGAATAGGCAGGAAGACTGACGTGCAATAATGTACTATTAATGAATCCATGATATAAAATAGATTGTATCTCTATTCATTTCTTATAGAAAACTCCATTAACAAATATGGCTACCAGAAAAATTTATGAGACACTTAAAATGTTACACTAAAATATGTGATTTTGTTATATGGAATTACAGGTCAAATCAGGACAACAGTGAAACAAACATCACCATAATCTTTTTCCTGAAAGAGATTTAGACTAGCTCATTATTTAGTTTTACCTCACAGAACTGGATTTTCAAGTGTTGAGAACAATTTTAGAAAATAAGTTTCATAAGATATATTTAGTAGAATAGTTACAGATAAAATTAATTATCAGTGAATGTTTTGTCATAAATACTGAATATTGGTTTTTAAGGGCTTTTTTTTTTTCTTTTTTTTGGAACCCATGATCACTAGACCAGAAAATACTGATACATTGGATTTGACTTTAAATTATGAAATCCTGCTAGGCCTTTATTCTCTAGCACTCAAAACTGGTGGTAGGGAGTTTAAAAGCTCTTTAACCTCGATAAATTGGGAAAATGAACTATTTTGCAATTCAGATGTTTTTAAAGATGGCATTTTTTTCCCTTCAAGTAAAAATTGTTAAAGTGTCAGTAGCAAGCTAGTAAATAACAGGTCCTAGTGGAACTACTATTACAGATGGCTCTTTTATTATTACAGTGATACCTGGGTTGTTGAACTCAATTAGTTCCAAATTCATGTTTGAACACTGAAAAGATTGACAATTAAATATTTTTTTCCCATATGAAATAATGGAGGGGTTGGGGATTTAGCTCAGTGGTAGGGTGCTTGCCCAGCAAGTGCAAGGCCCTCAGTTCGATCCCCAGTAAATCTTGGCCCCGCCCCCCCAAAAGAAATAATGGAAAACCAAATACTGGGTCTGTGGTCCCAAAATTACACTTATAAATTCATTTTTCCAGGACTCCAGCAAATTTTGCAATGATTTCTTTAATTCTATCATGGTTCTCACAGTTTTTTACTGGCGTTACCACTACTTTCTTTGGAGCCATGGTTATGATACTTTATGCAAATAAAGCACAAAAAAGGCACAATGACATGTTTTAATGCACTAACACGAACACTATATGTTGTAAGGGTGAGAGCGGTGCTTAGACTGAAGTGTCTCCTCCTTGTGTCCTCTGCAAGACAGGACATGTGACTCACTCTCCACCTCTACAGGTTTTTTCAAGTCAAATTTTTCGTTCAATTATGGAGCAAGGTTATGAACACCAAGCAGAATTTTTTCAAATTCTACTGTTTGAGTAAGTGGGAAGTTTGATGTTGGAGCTGTTTGACAACCAACCTATCACTGTACCTGTAATTAATGCAATAACCAGATATATTTAGATAGATGTTACTAAAATGTATGCAACAGATTAAACAATTTTCAAAGTTTTATTCAGTTTCTGTGTTTAGGAAGCCCCTTCTTCATAAATGAAATATAATACATTTAAGTCCAGTTCTCCAAACAATATAATTCATATTGAATTGAGAAATGTAAATTAACAGGGCTTTATAATACATAAGTAGTACATTGTTAAGTAATACATTAATAATGTAATAATACATTATTAAGATAGGAAAGAGAAAGAATAGCTTCTTATCAATCAAGGCTATTTTTAAATATTCCCTTCTATAGCTGAGTTTTGGTTCACTTCTTTGAAGTTTCACCACTGTCCTTCTGCGGTGCACTTGGAATGCAGGAAAGGGACTGGGGAGAGAAGAGGAGACAGTACCCATTCATCTGTATTTATGAAGCGTTTAGTAGGTGCTAAGTCCTGTGGCAGGAGCTTGGATCACCAAAGATAAACAATAACTCCCGGGTCATTAACAGTCTGGTAGCAGAGACTGATGTAAAACTGTGTAAGATATGGGGGCATTCAAAGGAAGGAATGGATAACTCTATGGCAGAAGGGGTGAGGCAGGATACTTTCTCAGAACAGTAGCAGCCAAGTCGGATTTTCAAGGTGTACAGGCATTCAGCTCTGGACTGGTTGGCTATTCAAGTCAAACAAAGCTGAAATAGTGTGGTGCCATCATTTAACCATTCACTTGCCTGTCTCCCTTAATAGCCTGTAGGCTCTATGCCATTAGACGAGTCAGGGCTGTTTCATTAAAACTTTTGTATTTTCAGGGACTGATTACAGCAGGTGCTCAGCAAAACTTTTTGTAAGATCATTTCTTCTATCAGCTACTGTAAAATTTCAAATACAGCACATGAATATAAAAGTTGTCTAATACCTGTAGATAATGATAATCTTAATTAATTAATTATTTTTAAGTGCTGCCAGAGATCGAACTCAGGGCCTTGTGCTTGCGAGGCAAACACTCTAACCACTGAGCTAAATCCCCAGCTCAGATAACAGAAATTTAAGAAGCAAAGAAATATACAATTTTATTTATAAATTTTCATTAAAATATTCCCAAAGGCCTCTTTCATTTGTTAACCTTACAGGGTGTGACATAAAGATTCTACTTTTTAAGGTCAACACTAAACTTAAGATCAACACTAAACCAAAAGTGCAGCTGCTGGAAACTGTACTGAAACAGATAATTAGTAACAATTATGACGTATTTAGTAGTAATTATGATGTGGTCAAGGTAGGAGTTAAGCTCCTCACACAGATGTCTTTTGTTCCTAACAAAGCTGTAATGTAGATGTTCTCATTTTACCAATATGACAGAATAGTTCAGTAAGGTGGTCATCATATATTATCATATATTACAGGTTGGAAAGTAATTCAACACCCCCCCAATAGCATAACATTTACAATTCCAGATTTGGTTATATGAGCTATTTTCACAATGCCCTAAACTGTGAAAGTAGCACTCATTTATCTACTGACCAACAAATGCAAAACAAATTACTTGTTACTTGATTTTACTTTTAAGTTGGACAGGAAGAAAAGGAAGAATTTTAGAACATTAAACTTTTCATAGCAACTAGGGATCATTGTAAAAATAAGCTGACTTGCCCCTTCTGCATGCATGCTCAAATATTTGAATTTTCTATGTATATTCAATATATTTCCATCTCACTACCATGCTGCTAATTAATTCCTGAAACTCTTCAGTTTCAAACATAAAGATGATCTGTTTTCATGTCAAGTTTCCACTCCAAAGAAATCTACTTATTTGTTCCCCTTGTCCATGTAAAAGCCATGCCCTCTTCACACCCAGAATACATAGTAGGGCCATCTTCACATAAAAATGGGGAATAAAGCCGGCGTGGTCAGCACTTGGATTGCCGTGAGTTCAGGGCCAGTCTGGCCTATGTATGGAGACCCTGTCTTAGAAAACAAAAACAAAAAACAAAAGAATAGGAAATAAATATAGCTTTACTGCCTATTGGTTTGGCAAATCAAATGTTTCATTTTTTTCTAATTCATTCAGCACTTTTTTTTAGACATCAAAGAATTTGCCCACCACCCATAAAATTGCTTTAGCTAAAGAATAATGAAGCAACTACCTTTTTTTCCTATCCCCAAAGAAATCTATCAAAAGCACTAGTTATAGGGTTGTGGATTTAGCTCAAGTAGTAGAGCGCTTGCCTAGCAAGTGCAAGGCTCTGAGTTTGATCTCCAGCACCCCCATCAAAGCACTAGTTGTAGGTATTTTAAGGTTAATGACAAGTTTAAAGTAAACAGCTGCCAAAAGATATTTTAAGTGATGTTTTATGTCACTCCCCACCCACCACAAATGTTCTATAATCATTAGAAGGTTATCTGGATGAAGGCCTATGCAAAAAGACCCAGAATTTTTGTAGATACAGCAGGCTCCAAAAATCCTTTCTTGACAAAGTACAAGAGTAGAATGATTATGTAAACAAAATTAAATGTACCTGCAAGGCATGATGGCAGACGTCCTTGAACTCTTCTGCTCTTGAAAAGGCATAATCATCACCTCTTTTAAAATAAATGAATTCCATAAAATAAAACTTAAAATGTCACACAGAAGGCAGAAACAGTTTGAATCATCTCTTAGATATGGGGTTATATTACAAGAGACTCTTTTCAAACATAATATGAATGGCAAGAAATAATCCTGACTTGTTACTAAGTATCTATCAAAGACCTCATACGGGACACAAAAGCTTGTAAGATCATCAGCAGATCCAAAGGGAACCACAGAATTCTTGGGTAAAAGCTCATTCCTCATATTTGGGTACTTTATTATTCTTTGAATAGCAAAATAAAATGAACATAATTACATCAAAGCTATCTGTGTTACACATGTGTTTTGTTTGCTTTAAAAGATACCAGATGTACTACATAAATTCAAGTCCCTCTATTTAATACGAGTATTTAGAGAACAGACATCTCATTAGTTTTACAGTTTAGGAATTAGATGAACAGGAGGAAATATATTCTTTTTCTTTTCTTTTTTGGTTTTTTGTTGTTGTTGTTGTTGTTGTTTGTTTTTTGACACAAGGTCTCGCTATGTAGCTCAGTCTGAACTCACTATGCAGTCCAGGCTGGCCTTGAACTTGCAGCAGTCCTCCTGCCTCAGTCTCCTGAGTGCTGGGATTACAGGTGTGCGTCACCACACCTGGTTAAGAAGACATCCTTAATTGGCTGCCTCTCTAATTTAAATCTTCAGTAGTCAAGCTTTCCTCTAGGTGATGGCCACCACACCACAGACTGCCCTTTCTCTACCTTTTTATCCTCAACATGGCACCCTCTGGCTTAGGAGAAACACATACTCCAGTTGTCACCTTGTCCTCAATTCTTCCAAGTGAAAATAAATAAAACCAAGGTCAGCATCCAGCTCTGTTGTAGAATACTCTGACTGCATCACAGAACTATGGTGATTGTGTTACATATACCAAACCTCTGAGAGATGACATTCTGTTCTCAATAAAACTAAATGTGGAACAGTATTTCAATCGAAAGACATTATATAAGTTTCTGAAGCCCTCTGTCATGAAAGAAGTATGGCAGCAAGAAGTCCCAAGTGACTCTGAGATTTAATACCCGATGAACTGGAAAGCAGGCCAGTTTGCTGAAGGATTAGCCTGCCCAATAACCAATTTACAAAATGTATTGTTTACCAAAACCTTGTCTAACTCTCAAGTTTGTAGCAATTCATAGTGGAAAAAAAAGTTTTGCTTTTTTTTTTTTTTTTTAAAATAACTGTTGAAGATTTCTGTAGTTTTTTTCACTGGGCTTCCTTGGATGGGTCTTCAATTTGATTCAGCTGAACGAAACTGAGGTGGAACAAGGATAAGGATAAACTGAGAAACCAAGGCCTCAGAATCCTGGAGTTCTGACTTTTGAGGGATATAATAATATTGGCAGTATGAATTTTCATTCACTTTCCTGCGCTCTCCATACTCCTATTTGCACGGATGAATGATACAGCATTGGGGAAGAGGCCTTAGAAGATATCTGAGGGCCCAGTCTCAGAAGTAGCAATGGTAATGAAAATTTTAAAAAGGAGAGCAAGGTGTTTTGCTCCAAGGATGGGGTGGGGGAGAGAGGGATTCTAATTAAAAGCTGAGGAGGAGCACCTCCCAGGGAGAGGCTCAAGGCCACTATGGTTGGGGGTTGGGGGTGGGGGGTGGGCTGGCAAAACAAGCATACGAAGTCATGCCCCAGGCAGCAAAGCTATATCTTATGGCCTCTACCAGCTTGTATACCTGTAAGATGTCCTAATCACGGCACCTTGTTTGCATGGAATGTAGAGCAGACTGCTACCAGAAAGCCAGAGTCCAGGAGACAGCCACACTGGGAAATGACTGGTGGACACTTGAAGAGAGATACTGAGGTGCAGTGGAGGGAACTGAAGGAGCCACCAATACAGAATATTTTGGTATTTAGTAAGATTTCCTCTGTATCTTTACACTAGGAAGACTCGAAGACATTTGGATTGGCCAAAACAACTTAAAGACTGGTCAGTTTTCTTTGAATCATTGCTCTTGGGTAAAAATCCACCTGCTCCACTTCTAACAGACCCCAACTGTTTGTATCCAAAGGGAGAGCTACATTTTAAAAAAATGGTTTATCACAAACAACTGAATTTTTCACATAGAGATATTATTAGGGAAGGGAGGAAATGTATTTCTTACAGAATTTATTTCCCATTTTTCTTGTATTATTACACTGCCATCCTACCAGCTTTGAAAAAAGCACTAGCTAATAAGCCTATTTTTATAAATATAAAAACCTTACAATATTACAAGACTTCTCAGACTTCAGAACCTCGAAAGATTAATTTAACACATCAAAGTCTGTACCTTTAGATCTTGAGATTTTAAATGCAGCATGGCTAATTTCTATTTAAAGTTTCCCTAGAGTGCTTTTCTATTTCTGAGTAATTTTACACTAACAACAAAGTTACTAAAAATAATTTCTTTGAAATTACAGTAACCACATGAGAAAGATGTTGCATTCTGTAGCCTCAACATCATTAAAAAAAGGTACTACTGTCTTTAATTGCCTAGCAGTTTTATAAAGAGAACAAAAAATTCCTGCCATCTCAGAAAATCATCAAATCTTAGACTATCTTAGGAGCCTTCTGTTCTTGTCATCAGTTGTCCCCAAACATCTACAAGGGCAGAGAATGTGGCTAGCGAGGGAGTGTCCAGAGGGACACGTGTAGTCAGGAGGAAAAGAAGGTACAAGGTCTGGAGTTACAGCAAGGTGATCACTTGAGAGGTATTCAGGCTTAGTAGAGTCTAAAGGATGGAAGATTGATCACAGGGGGCTGTAGTGCTATTAGAGGATAAGGATACGGTGACTTAGTTGACAGTTCTTCCAAGAGCTTGTGTCTGAAGAGAAAAACGAGGTACAGCAGAAGCTGGAATAGGGGTAGGTGGGACACAGAATTTAAAAAAAAAGTGTCATGTAGTTGTACAATTTTTGGTAGGGTTTTGCTTTGTCTTTTTAAAGACTGGAGACATTTGAACATTAAATATTAAAGGTAAGGGACCATTAGCAAGTTAAGAGCTGAAAGATACTTTAGTGATGTATGTGCAGGAGCAGGTGTTGAAGGTCAGCAAGGGAGACTTAAAATTGCTACTGTAGACAATGGGAAAGCTAAGGAACAGGCAAATCAGTAATGATGGCCCTGTTGAAATGGGCAACTGTCCTGAATTGAAGGTGACACCCCAAAATTCATGTCCACTGCAACCTCAGAACATGAATTTATTTGGAAATAGGGGGCTTATAGATATAATTAGTTAAGTAATGATGGGGTGGGCCCTAAATACAGTATGAGTAGTAATCTTAATCAAAGAGGCGACACAGGGCAGAAGGCCAGATGTAGATGGAGGGAGAGACTTATGCTTTCATTAGAGAAGGAGTGCCAAAGATTGCTGGCAACCACCAGAAGCTAGAAGCAGCAAAAAAGAATTCCTCCGGAGGAAGCACAGCTCTGTGGGTCCCTTGATTCTGGCATTCAGCTTCCAGATTGTGACAGAATAAATTTCTGTTGTTTTGAGCAAAACAGTTTGTGGTAATTTGTTAGAGCAGTCCTAGAAAACTAACACAGCAACCAAGAATTTACTTTGGCAGTAACCAGCCTGACTGGGAGATACTCCCCAGCAGAGCTGAAAGCAATGCTGGTGTAAAGAAGGCAGGCAGCTGACAAGACCCATGACTGCTCCTCTGGCAGGTGTGTGCCAAGGTGCTGGGGATACTGGGGGAGAGCATGGTTCAATCAGCAGATCGCAGAACACAGGTGGAATGAGAGAAAAATATGAACACAGGCCATGGAACGTGGTTATGGAACAGGAAGATATATAAGGGCATTAAGTGAAGAAAGATCTTAACGAGAGGGACGAATAGCTATAAGGGGAGTAACACTGACAGACAGGAATATAACAGACTGGTCAGAGTGTGAGATATTTCAACTAGGTGTTTTAACAGGTGGAGCAGTTCCAGAGCATGAAGTGGTACGGGTAATGAGGAGATGAAGAAACCAGGCTGAGAGGAGGGCCAGGCCAGGGATCAGGGATGGGAGACGGCCCGAGGCTAAGACTTTTCCTCTCAGTGGAATGAAGTCAGAGGGAGAGGATGTAGTAAAGGGTTGATTCATATCTGAGAGGAGTGAAGACTGCTGTATTTGGATGGCAAATGGCTAAAAGAAAATTATCAGCACCTTTTCTTTTTTAAACTTCAACCATAGGTGAGTTAAGGTAGATGAGAGAATGAACAGCTCTCACTTGTGAGTGCAGCAGGGAAGAAGCACAGGTTCAGGAGATGGCTATGTTTTAAAGACAAAAAGGCAGCGGGGATGATGGTCAACACAGAGGATGCTGTTTGAAAAATGTGTTCATCTCCCTTATCCCATATTTACCTTATAAAGCTGCAGCTTGGCTAATCTAAAATCACCCTGCTATCTAAAACTTGACCCTTTATTCACAGCCCTTTAAGACAGCCTAGTTTTTTGAAATATAATAGCGGCTCCTGGTTAGGACAGCAACTGTTCTTACGGATTCTATCATTACCGAGGTCTGATACTCTTAAAATGACAAAAGCTGGGCTAACTGTCATCGTGGAAAGTTCCTTTCCTAAGCTGCATCAGCAACTGTGACCCAATTCTGCTGCTTAGAAAACACACTCTCCAAGTATACAGACAGTGAGGTAGAAAGAATCACAGCAAGGCGGCCAGGGAACCTTCTGTAGTATGAGCATCTGCCATCAAGCTATGTATACCATGCAATATGGTAAAATCTTTAACTCTATTTAAGACTGTGAAATCCCTACCTACCACATCTATATATCATATCTTCTATGGATTAAAGTCACCGTGAAGCCCTTCTTGATTTAAAGTCATTCTAAATTTCTATCAGTCAGGACAGATGGGAACAAGAGCAACTACAACAACAAAGCTGTTTTGAATATATGTACTGACTTGAGAGAACAGGGATCATGCGCACGGCAGCGAACCGCCGTCTAGGGAAGAGGAACTCATGCACACAACTACAACACAAACCTGGGAGCCGGTGCAAAATCCATTAGAAAGACAGATTACACCTAGCTGACAAGATCAGAAAGCTTCATTGAAGAGACGACCCTTCTTCTCTCATCTCCTTGCCCATTTTAAATATTCCTACCACATAATTTTGGTGGAAAAAACCAGCACAAAGCTAAAATCCTGAGTGACTACCTAAATAGAACACCATACGTAGCCCCACGCTTAGAAGCCTGAATGTTCCAATGGGCTGAAATGCAAGTTTCACCAGAAACCACTACAAATGAAGGCAAGATTCTGGCCTGTCGACACCACTTTTCCTCTTTTCTCCACATTTCATCAACTCTATGTGCCATGTACTGGCCCACTCTGGAGAACTTCAGCAGACACACCCGACATTGGGAGTCAGCTCTGCTCTGACCACCTTTCCCAAGCTCAGAGCATAAAGTTTTAGCAACATTTTGCCAGAGATCGAAGAGAGGATTAAACTGGTAAAATCTAGACACATGTGGATGGATCAGTATTATTGAGAAGGAAAAAGTTCCACTACACGCTCCTAGGCCTGTGATAAGAACAGTAGTGGTCAGAGGATAACACTGCAATTGCGTGTTGCACAATTTTGGATGGCATGTCCATGAAACAGGAAGCCTAAGATGTATGGAAACGTGATTTATAAATACTAGTTGTATCTCCATATCCAAAATGGCAAAAGGACTATTAAAATTGTCTGAGAAACTTCTGGGTTTAACTCCTCAAATGAATGTAGAAATTTACAGAAATTTCTACATTCTAAACTCTGTAGATGCAAATTAAGATCTACATATTGAATTTTATTTTGAAAATAAACCAAAACAACATCTTTTAATGAATATCCAATAAAAGGCTAGTTGTAACTGTTGACTAATTCATCACATCTTCAATTTGTGTGTACCAAAACTCTTGGTAAAAATATCAGAGCTCAGTATAAAGTAAAATAAACTGGTTCACAAGGAAGAAAAATGGTGAGCAGAATACAAAGACCTGAATTATTAAAAATTCTGAAGTCATAAAAGAGGATGACCTTTATAAGAGAACAGCAATCTACTTCGATTTATGGAAATGTTATGAGCTACTTGCCAATGGACATAAGGCTGCATAAAGTGAAGAATTTGCAGGCATGCTCCATCACATTCTGTGACATCCAGCATTCCTATTTTCTGTAACTGCTGCTGCTTTGATGTTTTCATCCTGAATTTTCTTCTCTTAGCCAAACCTTGTAAGGCCAAGAGCGAAAGACGCTGAAGTTGGTACACAAAGTTCCTTTAACAAAACACAGTGAGTCACTGAGTAAGAAACAAACTAAAAGAAATCTTAAAAGGAAGTGTAATAAGAAAAATTTAAAATGTAATCTTTGGGTTTGTGGCAAATTATGGTATTAGCATCCTTATATTAGAAAGTAAAAGTTACATAATAAGCAAAGTTGGACACAACAGAGATTGTATTATGCTTGGAGCAGGCTTTAATGGTTCAAATCATTTATGTGAGCTAAAGACTACAGATCTTGCAGCCAACATGTTAGGCTAATCACCTACAAATATATTTCAATCTATTGTGAAAAGCAAGTTATATATCTGTATTGTCCTGGTCACTTTCTTCTTGTTGAGACAAAATACCCGACACTCAAAGGAGCGTTCATTTTAGCTTAGTTTGTAGAGGTTTCAGTCCATAGTCAGCTGGCTCTCAGGCAGGGTGGCCTGGCAGAGAAGCAGTCTGTGACAGGGAGCCTGTCTTGCATCTTCCCCTTTACCTTTTGTTCAGGCTACAAGCCTATCAGTCCCACACTCAGGATGAGGCTTTCCATTATTCAAACCCAGAAATATGCTAAACCAATCAGTAAACTAATTTAGTTACCCCATACCCTTAATTCTTATTCATACACCCTAGATCGAGCCACTTCCAAAAAGCCCTACCTCTGAGTGCGTGAAGCTTTGGAGGCACATCTAGATGCAAACTATAACACGTACAAAATAATATTCTGACAAACCTTACTTTCCTATAAAGGTCTACTGCTCCCTTAAAAAATTTGGTTGTACACTGTAGTGGGGTTTTTTTTTCAATTTTTATTTTCATTAGTATCTGTTTGCAGCATGTAATGATTGCATTCCTTGTGGGGAGTTGGTATATGCATGTAACACATCTCGATTTTTTCTTTGTCTTCTTCCCTCATTCCATCTCTTGTACCCCCTTTCCTTTTGGAAATCTTATCTCCCTATTTCCTATCTTTTATTTATATTTTGTGTTTTTCATATATGAGAAACCATGTGGTATTTAAGCTTGTATGTCTGATTTATTTCATTTAACATCATGGTCTCAAGGTGTATTCATTTTCCTACAAATGACTCAAGTTTTATCCTTCTTCATGGCAGAGTAATACCCCATTGTGTGCAAATACCACACACCTGCTGAAGGACATATAGGCTACTCTCAAGATTTAGCTATTATGAATTGTGCTGTTATAAACATGGGCAAACATGTATCACTACTCTTTTGGGAAGATTCGTAGAAGGGGAATAGTTGGGGTTGAATGAAATTTCTATTTACAGTTTTTTGCGGAATCTCCACACTGATTTCCATAATGGTCGTACTAGGTTTGCTCTATTCATTATTTATTGAGCAATTTAGCACTGCTGTCCTAGGCAAGGCTGAGGGCTGGTTGTGGGGCTGAGGGGTAGGGGATGGAGGGAGGAAAAATAGACACAGCTAGACCCATGGTTCTTCCCCAGAGATCCATAACCTTGTAAGGAAGATAAATTATATTTGCAAATGATGTGACTTTTAAAATTTATTAGTATGTTTGTAATACATAATAATTACATTCATTTTGGCGAATTGGTACAACATATGCATATTCTACCTTGATCATTTTTCATCCTCTTTCCGTCCCTTAGATCCCCAATCCCTTTCTCCAAAGTCTCCCTCCCTAAGAGTGATCAAATTGTTACAGAAGACTGGAAGCAGACTGATAGCACTTTTAGCTCAAGAACTAATCTTATTAGTTGGGCACAGCAGGTGGCCAGGTGGAGTGGCGCATACCTGTCATCCCATCCAGGCACCTGGGAGGCTGAGGTAAGATGACTATAGCAAGTGGCAAGTTCAAGGCCAGCCCGGGCTACATGGTGAGTTAAGGCCAATCTTAACTACATAGTGAGAGCCTGTCTTAAAAAGCCCATTTTCCATAACAACTGTTGTCAAACTGTCATCAATCACTTCCTTCGCCCATCCATCCCCCGTCATTATTGAATTACCCAACCTCTGACCTGACAAGAGAGAACAGCCTCCCACAAAACATCTCTTCTTTTTCCCCACCTAAACCAAAACACATACTCAGCTTCAAACTTGCCTCCTGCCTTAGAAAATGAGAAATCCCCTTAATTTTATTTCTATGCCTAACCTCTTCTGATTTTTCAGAAAATGGCTCCATCATTAATTCCACATTCAGTTTTCATCTACTGAATTTTCTCAGCCTTTAAAAACTCTACTCCCCTGTTCATCCTTGATGTGGCTTCCCCTTCTGCTCACTATCTGAGCTTTTTCCTCCTCTTCATCAGGAAACTCTGTCATCTAAACTGTCTCCACTTACATCCATCTTTACTCATGTGACTTCTATCACTCCCGTTCTACAAAACTGTTCTCTAAGGCCACCAAAATTATGAGCACCCAGAGGACTCTTCTCAGATTTTATGTCCAATGATATTATTATTGGTTTCTAGAATTCAGAGAAAGTCCTGATATTATACAGAATATCAACTCATTAAAGTTGATAAATACCCGATCTGGCAAACAGGCCAATTACAGCTGAAAAATCAGTATTTGTAGACATAAAAAATTATGACCATCTACAGCCATACACAAAAATGGTAAGTGTTTTTTTTTTAAACTCTGAAAACTGTAAAGACATCAATAAGACATTATTTTAGTGATTCTTTCCTAAGAAACATCTTTGTAAGCAGGACAAATCGTCCTCTGTTCCCACTATATGCCATCATACAATCTGTAAATAACCTCACTTGTGATTCAAAGAGATGTAAAAAACAATTACTTTTCCTGAGTCTCCCTTTAAACTGAACATAATTAATACAGAAATCTCAGAACAAGACACTATTTTGGGATGACTAGGATGATGACAAAGCCAAGAGATCTTATTTTATCTGAGAACAAGTAGTAAACTGCCTAGGAAAATAACACTCTTAGAATACTAAGAAAGGAACAATTTACTCACCAGTCTTATTTATAAAGTCGTAACTACTACCTTCACAACTCCAATTATTTCTGATTCCTTTTATTTTCTACTTTGTTAGAAGTAAGATTTCAAGACAACTAACACTACCTTTATATCTTAGCTCCCAATGACTAATAAGATGAACTCTGGGCTCTAATAAAGCCAGTGTCCACTGCAAGATATTTAACCCTAACTGTACTCTTCAAACTTCATCCCCAATTCAAATTCTATCACTCCTCAAAGACCAGCTTCCTAAACACTCTCCCACTCTGCTGCTAACCACCATGGGCTTTCTCTGTATGGTGCTTATATATCATTACTGTAGCACTGGATCACAACTGCATGCATTTCTTTACAAATACGTGCACAGAGTTGTATTCATCGTAAATTTTTACTCTGATTGCTATCACCAGCCTTCCCTGATAGCATAATATCAATTATAAGACACAGGCCTTACCTAAAATTCAGATTATATGTATTTATAACACAGACATTTCAGGGTTGGGGATTTAGCCCAGTGGCAGAGCACTTGCCTAGCAAGCGCAAGGCCCTCAATTCAATCCCCAGCACCCTGAACAAACAAAACAAAAAAGACATTTCTTTTAGAATGTTTATATACTTTTAACACACACGACTTTAAAGAAAAATCTTATGACCCAGGAAAGAATGTCCAACTCCTTTTTAGGTAATAGAGATTACAGGTTCTGAGCAATTTGCATATACTCACACCAGGAAGAGTATGAAGTTCCTCTCCTGAGTGGAAGGAAGTATACTGTGGCCAAGTTGGTAGATTTTTATAATAACAGCATCTAAGAAGAATGGTCTGCAAAAAGTAGAATGGTTTGTTATGCAGCTTTGAGGGATGCTGTTAACAGATCTACCCAAGAGGAACAGTAACTGTGCCTGGAAATGCCACTGTAAATCACCAAGACCTGAATGCAATGGGGAAAATACAGGAAGGCCCTTTATGCCTTGACTTCCAATAAGGTCAGTGCTAAGGTTTATGTTTGACTAAAGCTTTCCTTAGGCCGGATAATAACATGCCTTCCCTTCAAGCCCTATGCACACATACTTTATTGCTTGACTTTGGTACTGTGGGCCACATTTCACATTTTTACCTTTGCTAAAGGCTATTTAAAATTCTATGAGGAAAAAGGGAAGATATAAGTCATAAATAAACTGAATATAGGATTCTGAAAGTTTTGTAGAACCTCCAAAATTTTGTCAGAGTTTCTACGTGGGACCCCAAACTACTTTCTGACTGTATATAATGCAAAATGTTTCTTAAGTCCTATCACTTTACAGAAAATTACTGTTAATCTGCAGATAAAACAACTCTCAACATAAAATTTCTTACATTTAGTGTTGAAACTGTGTGGCATCCTCATACTACCAGAGGCTAGTTGTTTAAAGGTCGACAAAGACCCATGGACTGTAGATTACTTTAAAATATGTTAAATAATAACAATGAATCACATACGAATATTCACTTCATAGTGCTCAGATATGTATCCAGCCATCACAATTGGGCATGTAACATGAACAGTAGAGATAATGGTAATGACCAAAAGGAGAAACAGCACAAGCATGAAGCTTGCTGTCAAGAGATTTAAAACGGCTATTTTTCAAGTAAATTATTAGAATAAAAGAATCCAACACACTGCATATTACTGTTCATTATAATCAAACAAGTCCATAATTGAGAAAGGTATGTACTTTTAAAACAAAGACTGATTGAAAATTTGTAAATCAGGGGTTGTCTTATTTAATTTTGCTTCTAATTACTATTCCCTATTTAAAGAGATGAGTGAGCCATAGTGAAACTTTTTGGATAAAGTTATTAATTATTGCAAAACGAAGCATATTAAAACATGCATTTTGTGTATATGCATTTTCTGATATTCTCAAAATCAGGAATCATACAAATAGAAGAATCCCTGGATTTGCTGCATGGTCAAATGTCATACTCTTGTGTGCAGGGATGAGAGCCACTGAGGTCACGTATGCTTTGCTCTCCTAAATAACTTCACTGCTGAAGGCAGCTGAATTAGAAACTCACCGACGTGCTTCCAACATCTCATGCTGTACGTAGTACAGAGAAGCCAGTTTATGAGAACTGCCTGAGGAGTAGTTTGGTCAGCCCAGATTCAATGATACTGTGGGTCTGAGTATTTTTAGTGGTTAGATAATAAATGTAGAGAGCCTATATACCTTTATATTATACAATAATATACAAGCAATTTCATATCTTAATATAAAGATAAAATCTAAGCAGGATAAAAGGGAGAAAACTCATTTAGAGAACCAGGCAATTTTCAACATTAATAAGTAATCTCTATATTTACTTTGTTTTTCTGAAACTCTTTTCTTATCAGAATCCATTTCTAAAAAGTGAAGGCATATGAATTTGGTTTGTATGTGCACACAAATGCACACACACACACACACACATACCAGATTTGAGTATTATTTTAATATTACTTTGCAGTACTCAAAATAAACATCATTTTTTTTAATGCAAGGTCTTATCTGGAAAAACACAGAATGATCTGAATAATGAAGAAAAACCTACAAAGCTAAAGGAGAAAAAGAACAGTCTTTATCAATAATGAAATGGACACATTTCAAGAATGAAGGAGAAACAAAGTAAACCTTTTTTGGAAAAACCCAAAAAAGAAATGTAATACATTCACAATAAAATTATATACTGTAGAAAGCCAAAATACAAGCATATGCTCCTGTTAAGATGAATTTTTGGACTCAAAAGCTTGTAGGGTTTAGATTCAGGGCCAAATCTCGACTTTGCTGAGAATAAATTTTTGATTTTCATATGAACAGGAAGCTAAAGTATATTGTTACATACATTTTGTATACTCACATGAAATCCTCTATTTTGTTTAAAACAATATTCTAAGGACAAAAATATTGTGCATTGCCCACACAGTGGGATGCTACTGTGGTCCAGGACTGTTTTTCATTTCAAGGGAAACTGAGAGAACACGTCAATATATGTAACAATATTCCTTATGGTCAGCTCACAGACCACAGAAGTTAGCACTCAAAGGCAATTCCACATTGTTTACTTACAGAAGCTTCTTCCAAAACTCTAAATTTAAAAATAAAGATATTTTATAAATGTCACAGTTATCAACATCTCAAAGTGCTACTCCTAAGGGAATAAACTTTATAACAGGACACTGACGTTTATACACAAACAAGCCTTTAGAATGAGTAGAATACAAGTATATAGCTTTCGCTCATTTATAGAAATGATAGTCCTTTAATAACATATATTTTGATAATTTTTTAGTACTGACACGTAGTCATTATAACCTAGGCATAGTTTTTAAAACGACAGGCATACTATGCCTGGCTTACAGTGGGAAAATAGTCTGTGACCCCAAGACACAAGATTTCTCCCACTGTAGTCAGAGGTACAGAGAGACACAAAGCGACAACACTGTCCCTGTAGTACCATCTCAGAATCTGAAACTCACTGTGGTGTATTAGTAGTAGAAGTACTAATACACCACAAAAATATTAAGAACCACACGTACGCACTAATTTTTACATGATCAAATGCTAAGACATTATTCATTCATGTTTCTGTATTTCTCTTCTAGTGGAATACATAATCTAAAACCAAAAAAAAAAAAATCACTCTCTTTATCCTTTGCTAGTTACAAAAAAAGAGGAGAGCATCTTAATATAGTTATTACCATCATCTCCCTCAGGTGGCCCTCTGGTACTGCTGTAAATCTCGCCTCTTGCAATAGAGAGGTCTCACGTGAAATTATAGGATCTGCCTGGTCTCTGCTATCTACAATGAAGGTGGCAGGGAGTGCTGCTAATTAGGTGTATGTGTGACAGATGCTAAAAATAGCTCATCTGTGAAAATTTTCACAAAATCATAAATTTATTGAGTACCTATTAAGAACCTATAATATTCCTGGCATTAAATTAGGGTCTCAGATATAAAAATAAAAGAGACACAGTATCCTAAGGGAGCACATAGTACAAAAAGAGCAAAAAGTAATTATGGCAAATGAAGAATACGATGATAGCAAGAAGAGGAAACCACAGGAACCTGCAGAAGCTGAGAAATAGAAGTGTGAGCTTTGATCTGTGTGGGGGACCAAAAGGAGCTAGACACTTGGCTGGGGACAGTTTAAAAAAAGGAATAGCATGAGAAAAGCATGTCCCAACTGCCATGGGAAAAAAAAAAAGGCCACACAGACCAGGACCAGGGCTTTGAGCTATGGTTTACTTACTGAGTGCGAACCACCATTTTGGTACAAATGCAAAGCATACCAAAACAAAACAAGCAATAGCCCAAAAACACCTAAATCCCAGTTGTGCTCTGAGCAACACACTGGCCAACCTCAGTTCAGAGGCAGAGTGGCCCTTCATTTATGAATGTAATCTCATTAGGCACCTTAGCTCCCCTAAGAGAATCCTACTCCTGGGCTGGGGATTTAGCTCAGTGGTTAGAATGCTCACCAGCAAGTGCAAGGCCCTGAGTTCAACACCCAGCACCAAAAAAAGAAAAAGAAAAAAAGAGCACCCTACTCCTACCTCTGCCTAATAAAAAAGCCTTTAACTCTGTACTTGTGATACAAAATATCTGTAGAAGAGGTGCTTGACAAAGAATATTCTAACTCTGAAAACTAAAATATCTCTGAGTGAAATACCATTTATGGAGAATGTTTGAAGGACATACAGTCTGTCCATACCATTAGAATCCAGACACTCTAAGTCCACAGAGTCCCAGTGTTTTACCTACTTTCAGCACTGTTCCTTCTCTTTATACCATTAGCCAACATGGGTGCATGCTATGAGGCCATGCAAATGGCCCTGAAAATGTTGGTTACAAGACAGACATGCTTGCAATCCCAACACTTGGGAGGCTGAGGCAGGAGGACTGATGCCAGCCTCAGCTCCACAGTGAATTCAAGGCTGGCCTGAAATACACAGTGAGACTTTGCCTCAAAACACACAAACAAATAAAACAAAACTATTATATTTAACAAATACATTGTGGAGGATCTTGGTCACCACAGGGTATAATGTCCTCTTTGTAAAGAACTAGCAGAGATACTGTTCTCAAGTCTTTCGGAAATGCTTTCCCTGAGCACAGGGTTTGCTGTAACCTTATGGACCTTGCTAATGATGCCATTCAGCTTCCTTCTACAGCAGGTGCCAAAAGGTCCAGGCCGACTTTTAGACTCATATTTTACGAGAATATAGAATCTTGTAATACATAATTTGTATGCTAACATCCATCTGAATTAAAAAAAATTTACCCTTATTTTCCCTTTATCTTGATTTAATTATACCATACATACTTATGTTTGCCACTTTAAATTTTTAAAAGAAATTTTATTAGTATATGTTTACAGTACTTAGTGTTGTTTCATTCCTCGTGGGGAGTTAATACACATAGCTAACATATCTTAATTCCTTTTTCAGCCCCATTCCTTTTCCTCCCTCCCTGCCTCCATCACTTCGTCCTCTTCCCTTTTGCAAAATATCTCTCGCCCTATTTCCTATCACCTATCTTTTATTTTGCTATTTATTTGTATTTTGGGTTTCCCATGTAAGGGACACCATGGGATAGTTAAGCTTGTCTGATTTATTTTATTTTACATTATGGTCTCAAGATGCATCTATTTTCCTGTAAATGACTGAAGTTTCTCCTTCTAGTTCTCCATTACATATAATTACATTTTCTTTGTCCGTTTATTTGCTGATGGACATATAGGCCACTTCCACCATCTAGCTATTATGAGTTGTGCTGCCATAAACATGGGTGTGCATGTATCACTGTAATATGACGTATTTAACTCTTTCAGGAAGATAGCTAGAAAGGGAATAGATGGGTTGAATGGAATTTCTAGTTTTAGCTTTTGAGGAATCTCCATACTGATTTCCAGTGTGGTTGTACTAGTTTACATTCCTACCAACAATGTGGAAGGGTTCCTTTTTCTCCACAGCATTGTCAGCATTTGTTATTATTTGATTTCTTAATGATAGCCATTCTTTCTAGAGTAATCTAGAGTAAGAGAGAATCTCAGTGGTGGTTTAATTTCCATTGCCATTTCTCTAATGCCCAGAGATGTTGAACATGTATTTATTGACCATTTGTACTTCATCTTTTGAAAAGTATCTATTCAATTCAGTTACCCACATTTTGATTAGGTTTTTTATTTGGGGGTCTAATTTTTTTGAGTTCTTTATATATTCCAGATATTAGTCCTCTGTCTGAGGAATAAGTGGAAAAAAATTCTCCCAATCTGTAGATTGTTTTCTTTGCTGTGCAGAAGCTTTTTAATTTGATATGATTCCATTTTGCCACTTTAAATCTTTATTACAATATAATAGGGTATAAAATTATAGTGACCAATTAGCCAACTCAAAAAATTTGATGGGTATCTATCTTATGCCAGGCCCTCTGTTGAAGGTTGAAGATTCAAAGTCAACAAAATAGACTTAATTTGTATAATTAGGCAACTGAGAGTTAATGGACAAAACAGACAACTACACAAGTGATAATACAGTAGAGAAACCTATACATATAGAAAGTATGGTAAGGAAAGCATTCATATAGAGAACATAAAGGAATGAACCTCACCAAGGTTAAGTAAGAATGGTTGGGAAGGCTTCCCAAATGCACTCTTACCTCAGGAACCCACTGCTGAGCTATGGGAGCACAGGCACAGTGACAGCAAACCTTTTAGAGCTTTCAATGACAACGAACTGCTCACTGCAGCACACAAGCCACAGGTTCACCACCACTGCGCTAGGGTAACCTGGAGAAGGATGGGGGCACTGTGCACTCCAGGAAAGGAGAGCAGTTCAGTAAGGCTATACCAATGTTTAATGCTGCAACTGGGGAGATGGGAGAGATGACCAGAGTGGGCTGCTAAACCATTTAAACAAAGCAGATGTAACCCTGGAGTGCTATGAAACCCAGGATTCTACATCTACAAAACGATTCCAGAACTAGGAAGATCAGCTAAGCAGTGATATGGTAATCCAGAGAGGTACAACAGATGCTTAGATGATGAGAAAGAAAAAGGTTCATTTGAGAGGTGTTTACGAGGTGGAGTCAGAAGGCCTTGTTTGAGATTTCATTGCATGTGAGTGAGGCAAAGAAGCATCAGCCTAGAATGACTGCCAGGTTTTTGGCTTGAGCAGGTGAGTCAGTGAACCAGAGTTTGAGACAAAGACTCTGCAGCCAGACCCCCAGGATGTCATTTAAAAGTAGGGTAACCCTGGACTAATTATTTAACTTCTCCATGTTCAGTTTCCTCATGCGTGAAACAGAGGTGACAGCAATATCTCCTCCCAGAATTAATAAACTAATTCCTATAAAGTACACAAGCACTTGATGTTAGCCATTATCATTATTGTCACTGTCCTTGCTGTGGCATAGGTATGCAGGAAAAGCAGCTTAGAGGAAAGCACAAGCTCAATTTTAGACACACTGAAGCTGAAGTGCCTGCAGAACCTCCAAGTAGCAAAAGCGATACGGCTGAACTATGAAAAGACTTTCAACTTAGATTTAGACTTAGATGAATATATAAATATATGGGTGATAATTTAACCCACCAACATAAATGATGTGGCCCAGGAAGAATGTGTGGAATGAAAAAACAAAGGAACCTAGGAGAGCTTTAAGAGAAACAAACTCATAGAAAAAAACCTGCAGAGGAATCCAGAAGTAGGCAGAAGGGCAGGAGGAAATATGATGAACCAAAGGAAAAACGTTTATCAAGATGAATCAACAGTGCTAAATGTTCTAAGAGGAGGAAGAAGATAAAGTGGAAATGTATTCATTGAATTCAGAAATAAAATCTTTGCCCTTAGTGATCTAGGTGACCTGGCCTTTGCAGTCCTTTTAGGAAAGTAAGGTAAAATGTATTAAAGCAGCTATTATTAAAAGTCTACTGTGCTAAGGGTCCTATTAGAGAGGAACAGGGAACTGGGAACAGATTCTTACAGAAAGAACATTATTTGGAAGTCAAAGAAGAGAGCAAAGCATTGCACACTTTATCCTGGACAGACATAATTGGAGGGAAGATAACGAATGCAAAAGTTGCAGTCAAGAACAGTCAATTAATTCAAGTAGTTTGACTCACATGGCATGAAGGGACACTGTGACTAGTAAAATTTAAACAACAGATTGGAACTATGTTATAAAGTCTTGACTATGTTACACATAAATATTTGTGCTATAGTAAAAATTTTACAGAACAATATGATGAGACTCTAATTTTGTGTGCTGTATATCCAACATGTTGGAAAAAACAGACTGCAAAAAAAAAAAATGGGTACGATATTTCTGAGCAGTAACTGGTTACCTGGGTGGCTTTATTTTCTTCTTCCTAATTAATCTTCCTAGTTTTTAAGTAGTAAGTGTTCTTTTCTGTAATAAAAACAAATACTAGTGTCTCTGTTTTTGCAGAAAGTGATCCAGTGTTGAGAAAAATCAATGACGCTCCTCTTGAGACTTAAGGGCTAACAAGTAAAGAAAAAGATGAAAGCACAATTTGAATGGATTGATAGTTTCAATGATTAGACTCAAGTAGAAATATAAAACAAGTAAACAAATGGTGAGAATTAAGATGCTTAGGGTAAACATTTTAGCAATTATTACAGAACCAATCTGTTTGAATAATGTTACATAACTGGTGTTAAAAGAGTGTTTTCCAAGTGTGCTCTAAGGATGAGAGAAATAGAGGAAGAATTGGTAAATCCAAGATTCAGAAAAATAAAAAGGAAATCCTTTATATATCTTCCTACTTGATCAAAACTCACTGTAAAGGCAAAGAGATCAGAGAGAAATCTTGGTGTGAGAGGGATTCTGCAAAGAATAAATTTTTGTACCATTTGAAAGAGAAAACCAAGGGGATCTGCATCAAACAGACCTGACTTTAAATTACCCCTCCTCAGCGGCCACATTACCCTGGGGCAAGTTGTTAAAGGCAGCCAGTCTTGGCAGAGGCAAATAGTGACACTATGGGAGTGACAGGGAGTGGAAGGGTTCAGGGGGTACCCTGAGCCCAAGATCCCATCACCAGGCTGATTAAACAGGTCTGGGCTTGGACATGAGTATGGTTATCTGTAAAAAAAAAAACTCCATGGATGACTCCATTGCTTGGGCAAGGTAAGGAAACACATGCCCAATATAATGCCTGTCATAGAATAGCTACTTCCCAATGTTAGATGGTGTTTTTACGTACAAGCATAGGGCTTCCGTGATTTTTCATTAAGTTGGTCATGACTTTTCACTAAACACAATGATAAGACCTGCCTTGATGAGTGGGGCTTACGGTTTTTGCTATGTTTGGAGAGGGGTGTTAAGTGAACAAAAAAAAAGAAATGTCATTTATGGTCTAAAGCAATGTACCTGAAGATTTAACATGAAGCTAGCCCTAAGATCTCTGACATGTAGTCACACATAATTCTGCTAGGCAAATTTGAATAATTTCTGGTTCAAGGTATATAGATCACCAAGTCACTTAAGTGACTTGTGTGCTTAACCACTGACAGTATCCAAAGCTCATTTGGATTTTGTTGTACTTTATCACCACCAGTAGATAAAAGATTTGTTCCTTGTCAAATGATCTCAAAAGAAAGTCCACTGCTAATCTTACAAAGATATTTGCAAATTTGGGAAAATGGAAAAGGTCTCAGAAAATACTCTAGCAAATGTCAAAGGTCTACTGTACAATCACATTTTTTAACATAAGGAAAAGGTCTTATTGTATTTCATAAATAGTTCCCAGCAATAAAAGGTCACATGTAAAGGTCAGAGTGCATGGTATATAATGCACCCAATATTTCAATGGTTTGTCTGCCTGCCTTTCTCCCCTGCCTCCTACAACGTTCTGGCTGTTAGGGAGGGTAACTGAAATGCAATCCTGGGCGAGAAGTTCACGGACTAAAATACATGGAGTATGAGCCACACAGAGTGGTAGCCTCTGCTGGCCATCTTTAATTCCCCACTACACGAAGCCACTGGAAACCACTACAAAGACTGGGCTGTCAGCAGGGAGCTGTGAACTGAGCAAAAAGTCCAAGAGGTTAAAATGGTCTAAAAATGTTGTTAGAGACTGAATTGTCTATAGCTGATATATCCCTCTGGCTTTCCATTTTCTCTGAGCTAATGAGAACTACTGTGGACAAAAATCAAAGACCCAGGGGTTGGGGATTTAGTTCAAGTGGTAGAGCACTTGCTTAGCAAGCACAAGGACCTGAGTTTGATCCCCACCATCCCACCCCCCAAAATATCAAAGAGCCAAACATAGGTTATCAAGTGTTAAGTAAGCAATTCTCTCTGAACACAGAGTGAAGACTTGTTCAAGTACGCTAATCCAGGGGGAATTTACTTTTTCTTTATCAGTTCACTCTGTATCCCTAGATTAGAGGAAAGACCACATGCTTCATTTCTTTATATTTAGAATGTATATGTATGCACTAAATATGAATAAAAATATAGACCACCTTAAATTTTTAAGAATGTATTTATTTCAAACCTAAAACTTAAATATAACTACATGAGAATTTAGTCTTAATAAATGAGCTGATTTGCTTGCGTGACTAGATCTAGAAACAGATAAACCAAAATCATGACTACTTGTGCTGTTGAGTGGTTTAATACTAACGGCTACAAGCAACTTCTTAAATATTTTCTGTCATGCTACAACACAAGCCTTCAGTTCCATCGGGCTGATTTTTCTTGGGTCACTACGCAGGTCCATAGTGGTTTGACTCTGTGCCCTTCCTTATGCTCTTTCTAAGCCATTCTTTTTTTTTCTTTCCTAGCCAAATCATACAGTCTCTAACGACAAGGGAAATTCAGCTTCTTCCAGAAGCCTTACTTCAGTATTTCAGTACTACATGATCTCTGCTGAATGCTTTTTTTTGTTGTTGTTTGTTTTGGTATTTTGTTTGTTTGTTTTTGAGACAGGATCTCAGTATGTAGTTCAGGCTCGCCTTCAGTTCACCATGTAGCCCAGGCTGACCTCAACTGCCTCAGCCTTCTCAGTGCTGGGATCACAGGCACGGCCACCAGGCCCAGCACTGCTGAATACTCTTACTATTCAGCATAGCTATAAATATATACCTTAAGACTTGTTTTATATTATTTTTTAGTCTCTTCAATGTGTATCTTCTTCTTTTTTTTTTTTTTTCTTTTGGTGGTACTGGAAGCTGAAGCCAGGGAGCCCTGAGCTACATTGCCAACCTTTTTAATTTTTTTTATTTTAAGACAAGGTCTTGCTAAATTATCCGAGCTGGCCTCCAATTTGAGAATCTTCTGTCTTAGCCTCCTAGGTAGCTAGAATCACAGGTATGAACCACCATATCCATCTCAAAATGCATCATCATAATCTATCCTTTAGGACTACATGTAAACTTGTTGAAGGCAAGGTCACATCTCTGATCTCTGATAGGACATATTTTCAAAAATTTTATTCCCCTCCCATAGCTACACTAACCTTATTTTAATTTTTTTCAAATGTGTACACTTCTGCTGCCTAATGGTGAAACTAATTATTGCAACTCAGTAATTGATTTACAAAATGTACAACAAAAAAATGAGTGGGCCAAATCATAATTTATAGACAAAGAAAAAATGCTATTGTTAACATGCTGACACACCAGAGATTATGATGAATATAAATAATTTTTGGTGCAACGATTAAAGATTTAAAACTATGTTATAAAGGTACTGTCACTGTGTAATTCAAAGAAGTACAATAAACCTTCTTCATGTGAAGCCTCTTTCCTCCAAGTTAGCAACTTGCTTTTGAGTGTGGATTATTCTAGTACTGAAAAAAATTACATGTCACATACCGAAAGGTTCTGTGATTAGAGGTACATATAACAGATGTCAGTGTAAAATACAATGTTTTGAGAACACAGTAGGTCACATGTCTTTTCAGACACAACTTTAAAATATTCAGTGCAAAAAATACTGACTGAGCCTCTTCTGTTGATAAGGCATTCCATATCAAACTCAAAACCGTTATGATCTAGCAGGACTACAAAGCCAGTACTCAAATGGTAGAAATCAAAGTACTGAAGGTAAACTTGCTCTAATTATTATTACAGAAACAACACTCTGTGTAATGCCACATAATTGGTGTTATACATTAAAATAAATGTGCGTTTTCCAAGTATTCTCAATCTTGATGAAAAAACCCTAAACGGACACATAGAAACTACTTTCCTTGTTTTGTATTTTCTTTCACTCGATACTTCCTGCTACGACTTTATCCTTAACTTCTTGATGTTCCAACATCTCATTTGCCCATTTCTACTAGCTGCTTTAAAGAAATTACTTTATGTAATTTGTTTGACTATGTGGTCTCCAGGGTTCCACTGGAATATTAATTACAGCAGTCACTTGTTTCAGCAGCAAATTTCCTTTCCACACAATTTCTCATCAGTGCAGAACTCAGAGGCCTAAACATCAGAAAGCTATGCTGGGGCCCTTCTGAATCTTGGATTACTCTTCTACAAGGGTACCCTGGACCTCTGATTCCAAATGAAATTTTTTCTCTCTCTCCACTCTGTGCCACCCCCCCAACCCCTCCCAGCTCACTGTTGTTACACAGGTGCTTTGGGATTTAGAGACTTTAAAAAAATCATGCTACAAATACAGGAAGCAACAAGTTACTATAGAAAGAGTGTGTGCTATTCACTTAAACTGCATTCCAGTAACTTTGATGAAGTTTTTCTCCTCGATTTCTGCTCTGGCTTTGCACTATGAGTGATAACTACTGTCTGGGATTGTCATGACGATTAACTGAACTTAGGTATAAAAATACCATAACTCCTGGTATTCAGTAAATGCTCTATTAATGATAGCTGCTATTACTATTTTAACAATCACCAACATATTTCTTACGTGTATTACTACGGTGTACAAATCCCCATCTACATTTCTAACTAAATAAAATGAATTATCTGAATAGTCACCTAGTTTTCCAACTGAAGCAAATGGGATCATCTGTGTTCCCTGATTTTTTTAAAATACTGATGGGGGGAGGGGGATCAGCTCTGGTAGGAAAAAATGACTCTGGTTGTTGACTAGTGTTCTGAGTGTTCCTCAAATGTGTAGCAAAGTTATAAATCAATTTGCTAGTAAAATATTTTCTAGATTTCAGATCTTTAGACATAGCCTATCCTCTATACAATAATCTCTCCATTATCCTGCCTATATTTAGCAAGATCTTTATCAGCAAAGGGTTTGTTCCAAAGTTACACTGTTTACAGGGAAATTTGGTAGACAAATGTGTTTCATGTCAGAAATACTTTAAAAAAATCATTAAGTATCATAAAAGAGAAACTATATTATTGACTGAGAAGGGTGAGTCTAAGTTAGATGCCACAGGAAATGGTACATCAAAAAGAAAGAAGGAAGGAAGGAAAGAAAGAAAGAAAGAAGCAAGCACACAACTTTAATGTCTTGGTGCCCTGCCAATTTACTCCAAGGTGAGACGAACTACCTCCTCCATGAGCTTCTGCGGGGAGACAGGCACTCACTATTCATAGACAATGTGAATGTTAAGCCCACAAATCTGTGCCATATCAGATTTCAAACGCGGCCAAACTAGTAGGACAACAGTTTTGGTTTACCATATCAACGTGACTTTGGGTTGACAGTATACATTTCTTTAAAATCATCGGTACTTAACTATAAAGAAGCTTCGCTGTGGTAGGTTATGCTTTGTATCTTAATGCCATTAAGGAAAGAAGAAAGAACTTTAGGCCTTCTCTCAATAATGGTTCAAGACCTTTCATGTTAGGCACAGGCAGTGTAGCCAGTTAGCAGATGAAGATGATTATTTGTCACAGCTGTCACCATTATACAAAACAGCTTGCTGGAAATCAGAGTAAAGAACCATATAAAGTAAATTTTTGCCACTTTCATTACAAAAAGAAGTACATTTGGAGATGGGTGCCTACCTTCTCTGAGACGGTCTACCACAAAAGTAAAGCCTGTAGTTCTTGGATGTATGACATACTCATACTTTTGAAGTCCATTCTTTTCAGCAAAATCATTACTTCGAGCCTTGCTATTTTCTAAAAGAAAGAAAAACAATCAGACCATTAGAAACCATAAAAGGAGACAGAGAAGCAAGAAAAGACATGCATTTTTTTAAAATAAAAAGATGGCAGTCCCTGTTCCGTAATTACTGAATACAGTATACTGATATGATACAAACATTTCAGCTACTCCCTTACAAAGATCCCAATCTAATGTAATTTTTAAAAGTCTGCAAAAAATTTTTAGCAAATTTTTTCTGAAATTTATATTCAATTCATGAAAGTAACATATAATGAAATGTGAAGTATAAATAAAATACTAAGAAATTAAAATTTTCATAAAAACTCTTATGTAATAAAAATTGAAATTCTAAAATATAAGATGCTAATATGATGAAAAACAAATAAAATATAAGGATCTAGACATCCAGAAGAAATAACTAGCACTCAAGTATATCAGATCAACTTTTTTTTTGTAACTCAGTAATTTAGGTCTTCAGTGTAAGCAGTTTGCCTTGCCCAGGCACAGAGCAGGCTAATATTACTAACCAAAACCACTCCACAACAGAAGGGGCACATGATTAGCACATCATGGACAAACATCTGAACGTGGTTTGGCTGAATGCAGTTACGGAGTCAAGTATATGTTCCAATTGTTGGCAAAAACTTCTTTTTCCATTCCATGAGGTAACTTTACAAGTTCCAAGAAGAACCAAACCCATTATTCAGCAAATACATTTGGAAAAAGTAAAGTATTCAGAAATGTGGCCTCAGCTGCTGGGAGTGATCATGCAATACTTCTGATGACAGCAGATGTTAAAACCTGCAATCCTCAGCTGCACTCTGAAATTTATAGATTTATTCCAAGAGCAAGAAAAATATCTAAATAAACACAGGTTTCCTAGGAGTAAATTTAAGATCACTGAGTTTCTCAACTTCCAAACACCACAGATGCAGGCTGCATTACCAAAATATTCAAAGAACATCCTTAGGAAGGTGTTATATTATAACAGAGGAATTGAGTCAAATACCCTCAGATCTCCTCCAAATAAAAAGGAAAGGCCCTAATCACGGCAAGTTAATAAGCTGCTATCACATTCATTTGAGAGTCGACTGGGCATGGGACTACAAAGCAGTATTTCTATTATAGGCAGTTGATGGAACTTAAATGGGATTAGGAACCCAAGAGACAACCACAGAGATGAGTAGCAACTGACTGCTCACACTTGTTTGCTCTTGGCAGAAATTCTGGGGATACTGAAGATAAAACTGAACTTTTCTGTACATATGAAAATTAGTTTCAAAAAATGCAGTCATGATGTGGGAAGGTAGAAACAGATTAGTCTGCAGATTCTCCTTCTATTCCTACTCCATCTACCCATCCCCAGACCAGCTGTTCTTCATAACTGCAGTAGCATCCCCCTTGCTGACCACTCTACTGTCAGTGCATTCCGGGCAACTACCCCATCCAGCACTTCTTCCACTCAGGGTACCTGGTCATTCTCTCCTCAGACCAGCCAGGCATGTTCCCTGCCTTGGACTGGTGCCTATGCTCCTCCCTTTACCCAGAAGTCCTCTCACCCTTACAGCCCCACAGTTTTCAGTTTTGTTCATTAAGTTTTTACTTGAACTGAAATTTAACAGAGCAGCTTGCGCTACTCACCTTCTATCAAATAGCATACTACTCCCTTCTATTTTCCTTCTACCTCCTTATCATGCTTTTTCTCCTAGAACTCCTAATTTATAACTTTTTTTTCCTTCAAACTTGTACATATTTTAACTTACCAGTTTATTATTTCTTTCTTCATGTATGTTTCATGAAAGGATTTTGTTTTGTATATAAAGCTCCAGACATATTTATCAAATGAAGACATTTTATGTACAACGCTATTAAATTGTATGCAATATAATTATTACGATTTAGAAATAGCTTTCTTTTCCAAAACAGGGGAATAGAACTCAGAAGTATAGTATAAGAATTCTGATGGTTAATTTTATGTGTCTATTAAACTAGGCCTCAATACCCAAGGATTTGGTCAAACACTGAATTGAACAAAGCAGATGGCCCTCCATGTGCAGAAGGGCCTCATTCAAATCAGTTGAAGAATTTAATAAAAAGAGGTAAGGAGATGGGCATGGTGGTGCATGCCTGTAATTCCAGCACTCTGGAAGGTTAAGGGAGGCCTGGGAAACTCAGAGAGTCCTGACTCACCTACTCAGGGTGAAGGCCCTGGGTTTGAGCTGGCCAGCATCCATCATCTCAAAAGACACTTCCTCAGAATAAACCCCAACCTCTCTCTACCGACACATATCTATTTGGTTCTGTTTCTCTGACAAACCCCAGTACATTGATGTAATACAAGTAATGGTGAGAATGATTACAGTATAACATTATTTGATCATGTGTATATATGAAACACACACACACACGTATGTGTGCACGTATGTGCATATCTATGAACAAATGGCTCAACAGAAATGGATCGAATTTAGAAAGGTGTTTATTTATGGGCTGTGGGATTATAGCAATGTGTATACTTCTATTTTTAAATTTCCCAATATTAACATATTCCATTAACAAGAAAAAAGTTGTAACCAACAATATATGAAGACAGTATGTACGTAAAGTAACATTTAAATATACGAACTTGAAAATGTGCACGTTCGTTCAATTCAGAACTTAGAAGTAGTTTCTAAAATGTTCTCTTTAGGCTTAAAAATCAAAGTTTAAAGTTAACTGTGATAATTAGAAACAATGCTTAATTATTTTTTCCAAATTGCTAGCCCATTAAGCATTTTTTTCATAACTTGATAAAATTATCTGTATAATTCTGTGAAAAAACACTTTGTAAAGCTTCAGAAAGAGTCTGTTTTCTTTAATGACAAACAGTGTGGCCTTTCCAAGTTGGTCTTAAAATGTAAATACCATTTTAACTTATTAAAATATCGTGTGATAGGGAGTACTCTGAACTCTAAACATAAGTAACTGGATGTAAAGTTCATCATCTACAAAAGAAAATAAACTTGAGAAAAAATACAAAAAGAAGAAGTGTTTTAAATGTATTTTATAGACTGAAGGTCTGCTGTAGGAATATATTAACACTAATATACTAGAGGACCATATTAACACTAATATACTAGAGGACCAGCAATACATGACCTTTTTCCATTAGCTTTTATTTGATTAAATAAGTTCCAAAGTTGCTACTATTTAATGTACATTTTGGCATTCAGAAATGTAAATCAAATCTATCATTTCAGTCAATAGCTTTCTATATTCTGTATTTATCAAATGAAGCTAATATTTCAATATCCAAATTTAGATACAGTGGTACCTTGGCATTTACTGGTTCCAGGAGTGCAAGGAGCACCAAAAATAACCAAATAAATTGCTTTGGTTATTTGTGTTTTTGTTTTTGTTTTGTGGTGCCAGGGATCGAACTCAGGGCCTTGTGCTTGCAAGGCAAGCACTCTAATCACTGAGCTAAGTCCCCAGCCCGCTTTCGTTATTTTTGAAAGGGCAGAAGACTAATATCTAGAATATACAAAGAACTCAAAAAAATAAAACTACCTAAAATCAATGACCCACTCAAGAAATGGGCCAGAGATATGAACAGATACTTCACAGGGGAAGAACTACAAATGGTCAACAAATATATGAAAAAATGTTCAGCATCTATGCTTATTAGAGAAATGCAAATTAAAACAACTCTAAGTGTCCACCTTACCCCAGAAAGAATGCCAATCATTAGTACGTTAAACAATAACGAATGATGGTGCTGCTGTAGTGAAAAGGGAACCCTCCTACACTGTTGGTGGGAATGCAAACTAGTACAACCACTATAGAAATCAGTATGAAGATTTCTCAAAAGCCTGAAAGTAGAAATCCCATATGACCCAGCCATTCCCCTACTAGGGATCTTCCCTGCAGAACTAAAGACATCATACTACAGAGATACTTGCACAACAATGTTTATAGCAGCATAATGCGTAATAGCTAAATTCTGGAAGCAACCTGTATACCCATCAATAGATAACTGGATAAACAAAATGTGATATCTATACATAATGGAATACTATTCAGCTATAAAGAATGACAAACTAGAGTCATTTACAGGAAAATGGATGGACCTGGAAAATATAATGTTGAGTGAAATAAACCAGACTTGCAAGCTTGAATATCGTATGGTATCCCTCATTTGAGTGAGGCAAAATACAAACAAAAGGGTAAACAACGGATACAAAAAGGCAAAGTGTTAGATACACGCTAATAGGCAAAGGGTTCAAGGGAACAAGAAGAGGGCAAAGTGGGAGGGGAATAGGAATCCAGAGGAATAATGATATCTTAAAAATAAGAACCTAATAACACAAGTTTAAAACAGTAACACATACACGAGGTATTACAGTAACTTTATGTAGTTGTGACTTAATGCTGCATTTATGTGGTTGTTTACATCGCCTGCTGTCATAAGCAAAAGGCACAATGTATTGTGGTCTGTAAGCTTGTGCAATGGCCTGTTTGTGTGATTTTGCATAAACTTTAATAAAAATCTATGAAAAAATAAAAACGCTTAACTGGAAAAAAATTTAAATATGGCTGTCTCTAATAATTTCCTAATGGTAGTTTACCTCTGGAAATCACAAACATACACTACACAGTAAGTATATATTTTAGAGACTTGTCTAGTATGTAAAAATTGCCCTGGTTATATATAGCTCAGTTCCACCTGTAACAGATGAGTCAAAAATCTCTATTGCTATGTATTGTAAATGTTTCCCAAAATATCTTAATTGCCTTTATCAACCTACTACGGCTCTGTCACCAGTCAAATATTTGTGAAATTTGTTTTTGAGTTTTTTTCTGGGTAATGAGTTCCATAAATTATTATGTCCACAGTGTGAATTAGTATGTCTATTTATCTGTTCTCTTCTAAGATCTAAGGGTTGCCCTTCCTGACTCAGTATCAAAGATCTCAGAGACAATTCATGTTCGTCCTCTCCATACTTGTGATTTTTATACTTCCATTCTATCCTGCTTCTGTTTGTTTTTCCCTTGTAAAGCAGATTTTCATCCGCTGGACCTTAAATTCCTTCTCCAAGTTGTAACTGCTTCCTGTCTAAGCTATATCCCATTCAAACTTCCTTCCTAGTATGCACCAAGGCAAGTTCTACTTTTACCCACTTGACATCCTGGACTGGAATAAAAATGACTTATGGTTTAAATAACTGTAAAAATCACTGATTTAGTAAGTATGATAGACTGTACAGTATTCCTTGTTTAATTATTTTGATATCTGTAAAGGTAGAGTAGTTCAAATATATCCTCCTGTGTCCCCTCCACAACCCAATGATGGGTGATTTTTTTTGAGGAGCCACCTTTCCTACTACCATGCGTATCTTACAGTACACTTACTATTTCACCTGGCAAGGATGAATGTAGTTCCTTATAAAGAAGGAATACTGTTCTATACTATAGATGTGCCAAAGCCTTTCCTACCCACAGCAGGAAAAGGTTTAAATCTTAAGAGAAAGCTAACACATAAATTTAAATCAACAAAAACCGAAATTAGTTACTGTCGGATTTTTTTTTTCTTATAAGGAAAAAGCTGAGGGGAGATGGACCTAAAGGATAAATAAACACGTTGGAACAGGACAAAAGAATATACAGAACAGATAAAGAAAAACTACCTAAAGATAACTTTAAAATTCTGCTTAAAGACAAAAGACCATTTTAAAATATATTCTGAGGCTCCCAAAATAGAAAGTCTAGCATAGCAATTGTGAATAATATGACTCATTGTGGCGGTCTATAATAAAATCAGTGGGCTGGAAACCACGAATTCTGGGTCCTGATGTGCTACTAATTAAATGAATGACTTCAGATCAACTGTGTGACGTTATAGGTGGTACATTATTTCATCTGAAGAATAAGAAATTTTTGACTAGCTAATTTCTAAATTCCTCTATGTTTTAGAAGTCTGTGATCTACCTTACCTGTGAGATCAGTCCCTTCTGGAAATATGAGGAGTTGAAGTGGTTCACCAATATCACAAAAATAATCAATCATGTCTTCAAAATGGTTCTTGTCATCCTTCCACTTCCTATGAATGAAGATATAGGCAGCAGCCTGCATAGCCCAACCTAGAATAAATTTAACAAATATTTGCATACAATTTAATTAACAATGTCTATACATTACTAAATTTGGTTTTAGGTTTTATGATTTTACTATCAATTACTATCTAAATAAGCACTCTATCATATACCATAAATTCAGTACTAATCTTGGGTTTTAAGACATGTATCAATATTTTTAAAGGGGTTTGTTAGTCCTAGGATTTGTAAAATTCTAAAAACCTACTTTTCAAGCCCAAACAAGCTATTATAATATCGAGACTAAACACTTCCTTGTCCAAGATTTTAACAACCCTAAATAACTAGACCTTTAACCAAGCTACCTACCTATAAAAGAGAAAAGATTGTGTTGTGAGGTTTACAAAAATGGTGAGCAAAGAACATTTCTCAGGTCACATAAAGCATGCTCTTATTTCCTCTTCTGTACTACTCAGTCTCTAAATGTGACTGCTACTTTCAATGCTAGTCACTTTAGATTTTAAAGAAAAAGCAAATCGTGCAGTGGCAATCAAACATGTTCACCAGAGTATTCACTGCGATCACAATGCCTTTCTCCAGGGAAAATCTACCTTGCTGCTAATGAGGCAGCCCTAGATAAGCCTTGCATCGGATGACTGCCCAGCTCTCTCTGACCACAATGTCTAGAAGGGCTGGGAGGTGCCAGACTCAAAGCAGCCAATCCATAGTCTGTGCAATAGCCCACAAAGCATGAAAGGCCTGGGTCAATGCAGAAACTATCTGGGCCAACCAAATATTTGTACTTTCTCAGAAATGTTACCCAGGACCACAGGAAGACCAAACAGTACAGAAAGCAGAGGTAGCTGAGCAAGATAAAGACAGCATACTGTAGTGAAAGTCAAAAACTCTTACTGCTGAACTCTTAGATGGGCCATCTAAAACTGATTTTAATTCACAACAAGAGACATTTTTGGTTTCCACAAGTCCTGCCAGTCTGTGAGAAGGGGTGGGCAAGGAACCATAAAGAAGTATAACAAACAGGAAACGTGAAAGATGTCAGCAAGAAAAAAGTTACCATGCATATCTTTACAATACACTTACTACCTCAGCTGGCAGGATGAATGGTGGTTCCGTACTAACAAGGAGCACTGTTCTATACTATGGATATGCCAGGATTTACTTTTCTATACCACTATTACCACTTAGGCTATACTCCGTCTGAGAATTTCTCATTTTGACTAGAAAAGTTTACTCCATTCACATTTATTGCAGTAACTTTTCTCTTGCTGACATCTTTCATGTTTGCTGTTTGTTATACTTCTTTATGGTTCCTTGCCCACCCCTTCTCCATTTCCCCTTCTCTGTTTTTAGTTGAAATTAAGTCTTCTTTGTTCCCTCCCTTTCTCTGTAGTGGAGAGGCAAGAGAACTATGAATCATGGCCCAAATTCAGTTCACTGTCTCTTTATATGACCCACAAATTAAGAAGCATAGTGTTTTGTGATATGATAAAATTATATAACATTAAAACTTCAGTATTTATTAAAAAGGATTTAATGGAACTCAGCTCAAGGCATTTTTTTAATCTACAGTGTCCATGGCTCCTTCCGTGTTACCAAGTAGGGTGCATCATTACCACAGAGATGATATGGCCCACAATCTATGATACTGACTACCTAGGCTTCTATAGGAACAGTTTGTTGACCACTACTCTGATGCTTTGGAAACTGTACACCCCATTTGGTTTCTTTAGTGGTCACTCTAAAAATGTTTTCACCTTTCCATTTCCGGCAAACATACTTAAACATACAATTTTGTCAGCACTGAATTAAACATCAATCTTCCTTAAACAAAGATGTATGCTTGCAATTCTGCCACTGAACACGAGGCCTTTAGTTCAAGTTTTTAAAAACTCAAACAGTAGTAATAGCAAAACCGTATGCCCTCCTATTACATACTTCTTCTCTTCTTCCATCATCACTAATTTCTTAACCTTCACAGAAATGCTTCTAATTATTTAGACTTGACTTTGAGTTTTGCTTATCATTATTTCTTGTAACTTAGGTCCTTCTGCTCACCCTTTTCTTCAAAAGATTTCTTTGAAAAGAAACTTGCATCTCTGCATTCCTGAAATGTATTTGCTTTGTTCTCAATCTTGGAAGCTAACTTGGCTAAAATAGAACTGAGGTTCCAAGTCATTTCTGAATAGAATTTAAAATCTACCATGTAAGATAGCTGGTAAGGACTCTAATATCAATCTGATTTATGTAGATAACCTCATTTTTTTTTGGAAGGTTTGGAGGTTTTCTTTTTAATCTTTGGTTTTATAGAATTTTACCGGTATGAGCGTACGCGTGGAATTTTTTTCATTAATTCTGCTCAGCAGTTTCCAAACTTACTTGAGTTCTTCTTTAATACTGTGAACATTCCTTCCATAATTAAAGAAAATACATAGTTTTTCTTCTCCTCATTCTCACATATTTTCTGTCTGGAGCTTCTGTTAGATGTAAAAAGTTGTAGATATCTTCTCTTACACTTTTCATCTTTTTTCTTTTCGTTCGACACTTTTTAAGGAAAATCCCTTTGCTTGACCATCCAACTCATGAATCTTATCTTCAGCTGTGTCTGTCCTAATAACTGCATTTATTTCAACAATCATATATTTTATTTTCAAGATTTGCAATTTATTCTTTTTCATGAGTGAATATAGTATAATTATGAAAAATGTTTACCGAATGCTTACTATATGCCTAGTACTAGTCTGTTAAGTTGGTTAATATCCAAGACAACTTTTATAAATTAGGTAGAGGTGGGAATTTAGCTCAGTGATTAGAGTGCTTGCCTAGCAAGTGCAAGGCTGAGTTCAATCCCTAGCACCAAAAAACAAAACAAAACAAAAAACAATATAAATTAGGTAAAATTATTATCTCTATCTCCTAGATGAGGAAACTGAGGCACACTGAGATCCAAACAACTAGTAAGTACTAAAACTAGGTTTCAAACACAGGCAGTATGATCCTAAAGCTCATGTTTTAACCCACTAAAATATAAAACAGTCTCTCCACAACTGAATTCCTCTAAGGATATTAATTACATGTAGTTTAAATTCTCAACTGATAATTATAACTCAGAGATTAGACTTTCCCTCTTTTTAGTACTAGCTGCTCTTTAAAGTTCTGCTGGTACTGTCTTCATATCAGTAAAGGACATTCTAGACTGAACAACCGTCACGGGTAGAATGCATGTCTCCATCCCACGTGTGAACAACTTCCCTTTGAGGACAGGGAGTAGTAGCAATACTCAAGGGGTTTTGCTGTAACACTTTTCTAATATTCTGTGTATTTTCCAGAAATTTCAGAATGGAAGATAAAACAGCTGAATCACTGTGTCTCTTGGACCTCTTCACTGAAGATCTAATGATTCATTCCACTTAAATCTTCGGGTTATGTTCCATTTACATATCACCAATGCTTTTAAATCTTTTTTTACTTCCTTTAGCTTAGTTGTTTTTCTATTTTTGATCATGAAAACCACAGAAACATCTTGCAAGGCTTTTTCCTCTCCTGTTTTGTTGTCATTGATACATATTTTATGCGTGTTTAAAGCAATATTCAGACTTCTTTCTTAAATTTATTGAGATCCTCAAAACACATTTTCATTACATTTATTTCATATTTTTATGAGCTAATTAAAGACATTCATATAAAATTCAACTTGTCCTTTTAAAAAACAATTTGTCAAAAAAAAATAATAATTTGTCTTTTCACATTTTTCCACTGTAGGACATACTGTCTGTCTTTATCCTGAATTTCTCAGGGAAGGGATGAGTGTCTGGGAGGTTTATAAAGACAGACTCTGTGGATACTGGCATAGTTTAACACTACTATCTTCCTTCTAAAACCTCATCTATAGTTTCAGCATTACCTTTGCAAAGTGGATGGGAATAAGCCCTAAGAATTTTCCATGGTCCGAAACCTAGTCCATAATTTCCAAACCTAGTTTCCTTTGACTTATATTCCTTTCTATCAGCTGATAGTAGAAAAGGCTATCTATGTGAATACATGTATTTGTAACATTATATACTTTTTCAATAAAAAGAAAGCTTATTCACTCTTTTTTCTTTTTAGTGTAGCTGCAATATAGTTAAGGAAATCATAATTTGCACTACTTCCCTAGTGCTCTAAAAACTGCACCTCAATGATATGTGCACAGCAGCAATAAATTTTAATCTATTAATTCAACATGGTACCTACTATGACACTATGAATATGATGCTGGAAGCAAAAAGTAATGTGGAAGAGATGTTCCCTTCAACCATGATTTTTAATGCTGAGTAGAGGATAAAGATGCAAGCAAGGAATGCTATCCAGTGGCCTTTATGAAAATAAATAGTAATAGAACAGACACAAAATTTATGTGAAAACATTCTAAGATTTTCAACCTCTATCAAGAGTACTAAATGCCTTATCAACAAAGCTCTGGTTCCCCTGAAATCACATTACAAATTAGGTAATGCTGTCTATACCCTTCTTCTAAGATGATTAAATTTCATGAAGCCTCTGGGTTTTAAAAATAATGAGTGAAGACAATTTTATGACCTTTTTCTTACAATAATCCTGTTGCAGTATGACTGCATTATTACGTTTCAAATGTGCCTGAGCTAAAAATATTAGGTATCAAAGTATGAGCACACAATTGTACAGCAAACTTAATTCTAAATATAATTTCAAATGTGAAAAACCACAGAGAAAGATGGATTGAAAACACCCTTCCTGCAAATTTCAGCACAAAGGCAGAGATTATCATATCTAACTGAAGACTACAGAAATTCTTACTTGATTTTGAGGACAAGCATATTTACTGATGGCTTTTGGGTGGCAAGATGAGGCTTGAATGTGATTATAGTTTGGGGGTGTATGCTAACGTAGGAACAAAACTTATTTTCATACTTTGAGATTTGCCATTTGATCAACGGTACCAATAATTTACCATATAAGAGATCTACAACTGTTGGAAAATCAATTCCTAAACTGTGCCATCCTAGCAGCAACTAGCATATGGCAGGCAAAATAATTATATATCCTTCCTCAAGATGTCCACATCCTAATTTCCTGAACTGTGAATATGTTAGGTAACATGGCAAAAAGCAATTGAGGTTGGCAGTCAACTGAATTTAAGATAGTAAAATTATGTAGCTTATTCTAGTGGGACCAACATAATCAAAAAGATCCTTAAAAGTATAAGAGGGAGGCTGAAGACTCAGTATCAGAGTTATAGGGACTCAACAAACCACTGCTGTCTTTGAAGATGGCAAGGAATGTGGCTGTCCACTAGAAGCTGGGGGAGGCAAGAAAAGAGCCCTTACACAGAGCCTGCAGAAACAAATCAGCCCTGATAATGCCTGGGTTTCAGCCCAACGGGACCCACATCAGTCTTTTGACCTCTAGAACTGTAATACACAAAATTTGTGCCATTTAAGCCACTCTATTGGTGGTATAAGCAGCAAGGGATAACTAATACAGAGAACAATCAGTGCACAAATTTTAGTTTCTAATATCATTCTTCAAGAAAAGGAAATAAGGCTCTTTGGAGAAATACTGAATCTACGGCTAGGGCAAGGAGAATACAAGATGAACCTGGATAATCTTATAGTGCCAGAAAATGAGTAAAAGAGAAAAGATAGGTGGAGGGCATGTCAAAAGGACACAAAAGCCCACTTCTAAGAACTCCCCATGTCAAAAACTGGAAGAAGCAATTTCAGCAGCAGTAGCAAAAATGATAGTACTATGTTATAAACCAAAACTGAACTAAACACTCATGAGTCCACACTGGTACAATTCAATGACTGAATAAATAAACAGAAGAGACAAATACATGTAGATACTCCCTACTTTAGGAGGTGGAGCTAAATTCTCCCAGCCTTTGAGTATGTGTTTAGGAAACAGCACGTAAAGGAGAAAACAGTAACTTTGTGGCTTTGTGGTAGAGAAACCTAGGAGACACCACCTTCCCCAAATTATTAGGATTAATGTCACCAGTGACAAATCACACTGATACCATGAACCTCTGATAAAGAAAAGAGCACTTCACCTCTGTGAAAATTTCCTCCCAAACCCATATCCCCCATCTAATAAAAAAATCAGCAGACAAACTCACATTGAGGAACATTCTATAAAATGTCCAGCCAGTATTCTTCAAAAGCACTATGAAAAAACAAGGACAGACTGTCACAAAATAGAGGAAAAAGTAAGGTGATATGATGACTAAAAGCAATGTGGTATACTCAGTGGGATCCTAGAACAGAAAAAGGATATTAGTGGAAAAACTGAAAAAATCCAAACAGTTTATTATTTATAGTAATAATACTATACTAATATTAATCTTTCGTTTAAACAAATACATCACTACATATAAATCAGAAAAATAGGAATATTTTCTGCACTATTTTTATAAATTTTCAATAAATCTAAAATTATTAAATTATTATTAAATATGTTTATTTCAGAACAATAAATGTGATGAATGTAACCATTATATGTATTGTACTAATACATGTTCTTGGTTAAAAAAAATTGTTAATGCAAAATTATACTTGATAAAAATTATACAAAAATGCCACCTTTCATTCTAAAATCAAGATCTAAATATTCTTACTTGGAATTCACTTACTATGCCACATTACTTGATTTGAATTTTGAAGATTACATAGCTGAGGATGGTGGTGCACGCCTGTACTGGGGAGGCTGAGGTAGCATTTGTGAGTTTGAGGCCAGCCTGAGCTACACAGTGAGTTAAAGGTGAGCCTGAACTACTTAGCAAGACTCTAGCTCAAAAAAAAAACCAGATAAACAAAAATAAGTGAAGACTGTCAGTTATATTTCTCAGATATAGTTTTGATGCTGTTTTCACTGTGAAAGAACATTTTTAATTCTTGGCTACAAAACATGTCCCTGTCTGGTATTCATTACACAATAGTGTAACACTCAAGAACATCTGACTTCAAGCATAAGGAAAATATTTTCTGTAAGATTTATTATGATGATAAATAAAGAAGATGGAAAAAAGCCACATAGGTTTTTTTTTTTTAAATGACATATACAATAAATAAAACAGCTAATTCATCTCCACCACCACCCCCAGGATTATAATGGTGTCTTTCTTGTCTTTCTCTTTAAAAATACCATCACAATTTAGATACTTTAATACTTAGCCACAAGAGAAAGGACAATTGAAGGTCCTGGAGTCAAACTGTCTATTGAAATTGAAATTAACAAACAACTCTAAATACACTGAGACCAATCTTTTTGCTATTATTGCCATTTCAAACCTGTCTCCAAACTGATCAGTGTAAGATTTATTTCATTTGTGCTTTGCCATTAAATACAAAGCAAACTAAAACCCCTAAAGCTCATGCCAAATTCTTTTATTGCTTTCTCCTTAGATCACCCCGTTACAAAAGCATACCTTTTAGATCATTTTAGAATGCAATTACTAACTTAGGCAAAGGAATTCATTAATTTTCAGCAGATTTAAGGTTACTTAAAATATTACAGGCAAAATATGCTTCCTAGCTCACCTCTGGATTCCTAACATAAATTTCACCAAGGCATTAGCAGTGGCACACATCAGCAGGAGAGCCCACGAGGTAACCAATTGTATCAACGTCAGTAAGTGATTGATTGGATAACCTTAAAGCCCAGAGCCTTTTCTCTCAGCCAGGAAAATGGTCAACTTCCATGCAGCCCAGGGACTATGCTTTGTTCAAAGGTCAGCAAGCACATTCAAAATAAAAACTTCGGTTCAGTCACTTAGATCTCAATGCCATCCTAAAAAATTACAGAGTTCTCAACGTAATGCTACAAATAAGTGTAATCCTGGTACACTGCCTAGTACATAATTTAACTGAATTAATTGATCCTTTCTTCCCCATGGTACCTCCTCACTGCCCCTCTATGACCCTCAAAAAAATGCCACAAAATTCATCTCAGCCAAATAACTCTGGCAATTACAAGAACTTAGTTTTCAAGCACCAGTACAACTGCTAAGGTGAAATCATCCATTATGTATACCAAAATAAGCAGAGATGTGTTTGGGAATCTTCAATAGAACTAAATGTTTAAAATGCCCTGTCTACTGTATTTCATTTGATGGTTTCCAGCGAAATTCTGATTCATGATAAGCATTTAATAAAATCTACTGAATGAGTAAATCAATCATCGAATACTTTCCTTTACATCACCTGGTGAAACGCTGGTAAGCAAGTTACACTGGGGTGCTTGTCAGTATAAATAACAGAACACAAATCTAGACACCTGTATCTGAAAAACTGGGGTTTAGGTTTCTCACATAAAATGAAGTCTGGGCCCAAAGATGGCTCAGAAGCCAGGATCTCATATTCTTGATGTCTAAAGATCTTCCTTTCACACCAATAAGGTTACAGAAGCTCCAGGCATTGTGTGCTCTCACAGCAATGTCCAAAAGCAGAAAAAGGAGCACCTCTTTTCTTTTACTGAGGAGGAAAATCTTTCCCAGAGCCTCCAGATAGACTCTCTCTCTCCCTCTAGTGAGACTGCCTCCAAGGAACACCCCTGCTGACAAGAGGCTGAGAGAGCCAGCGTCAGTGTTCCCATCCTCCGGGACAGGATGCTCGCGACGGAGGTTGACCGTTAAAATGAGTCAAACACCTTCCCCCATCTTTAGCTGTTTAGTAGTAAATGCAACACAGGGAAGGCTGGTGTGATACCTTCTATGATTCAGATAGGATAGGAAGCCATAAACTAACCAATTCAGTGAACACGGCAGCACTAAGTGTGCTGTGACAGTAATAGCTACAGTACAGTTAATAAGGAGCCAAGAACCTCAACTAAAATCCCCACTCAAGAAAGAGTCACAGGTGAACTTCAAACACAGTGGCTGCAGAGTTGTTCTGGGAGGGTCAAGCAGTGGTTACTCTGGGCCGTGAGACACTTTTTTACCTAATGTGGGTAATGAAATAACCATCCAAACGAACTGACAGCAGTGGAGTATTACTGGTACAAAGTCTTAGGCGTCTCTTCTCCAGTTTCGAAATCTGTTTGTCTTATTTTTCTGAGTTGTAGGGCAAGAGAACGTGAACTTTTGTTAAATTAAAAAAGGGGGCCACCAAAATGGATGGAATCGAAGACATTCATGGCTTTGTTCCAATGTTAGTAAATGTCCATTTCAAGTAGGAAGAAGCTGAATAGGAAAAGGAAAGTTGTCCTTCAAAGTCTGGTGTTATAAATCATAAATATTTCAAACAGAAAAACATCCACTCTTTGTACTTAATATATACTAGTAAATAAAATTAAGGTGGGTTTAAAAAGTTTAATAATTCCAAAAGCTATGTGAGCAATCACATAAATTTATAGTCAGGTGTAACATAACACTGTACAACACGTAACAGTGGTCCTGTAAGATTACATGGTCTAGTGGCTTTTGTAGTCATCTTAGCATACTTGATGATATTTACGCCACAATGAAATCAGCTAATGACACATTTATCAGAACATCCCACTGGTAAGGAACATTTGACTGTACTAACATTTACAAACACCATTAATGCAATTTAGATATAACTGAAAATCTGAACACATGAACAAGATTATCATCCCAATGCACATATGATCCCTGTATTGCAGCACTTTCATGGCAATGCCTACACATTATAATAAGGTTTTATATTGTACTGATGAGGTATAAAGATTTTAACTGACTTGGTCTTATTCATGATCTTCACCAAAAAATGTGTATAAAAACATGTAAAATAAAATTCCAGTCAGTTCTAAAATTCTAAGTTATTTCTAGTCATTTCAAATCAACTTTGGATCAGAAAATTCCTTAGTAGCTTGGTAGACATGACAGTTCATATGCTGGGAGGCTGGATCCGTGAAAAACCTCCTACCAGTTTTAATTATCCTGTGAAAGAACCACCATGGGACCATCTGAACTTTCTCACAGTCTTTGCCTGTTTTAAAAACTGAGACTGGATAAAAAGTATTCATCAGAGGCCAAGCTATTCCTGCTGACTTATCTCCAACCTCATTCTGAACATTCTTGATATAACACAATTTGTAATTTTCCTAGTTTTCACCATCATATTGCGGTTTAGAATTCAGAATTATTTAACAATTTCAATGGAAATAGTGAGGTCATGTCAGAAAAAATTTTCAGTTTAATATATGATTTGGCCAGCTTTTAAATCACTATATTTACTTATTATTTTTTATGTTTTCTAAAAGCCTCAGATTGTTCTGCCATTCAAATGTGATCAATGATCCAAAGAAACCAAAAAGCCATGAATTAGGTAGGTACAAATGGCACAAGCATTTCCTGGTACACCATTATGAGGCAAATAGACTTTTTAAGTTTAATATTTATTTACTGGTCAAAAAGACTGACAAAAAGTTGGTTGAAAATAAAAACCTTTATGTATACCGCCATTAGAAACAGGTGAAATCAACAGGGCACTTTTTCTTAAAATTTAATTGTGTAAATCTTTAAATAGTTAAGGTAATTTATCTCAATATGACCTTTATAGCATAACATGGAATCTACATTCAATGGTTTCTTTTCTAGACTATTATTATAAGTCTATTACTTTTATACTTTTTTTTTTTTTTGTGGTGCTGGGGATCGAACTCAGGGCCTTGTGCTTGCAAGGCAAGCACTCTAATCACTGAGCTAAATCCCCAGCCCTACTTTTATACTTTAACAATTAAAGAACTTTCAAATTTCCAAACTCATCAATCCTCCAACCTGCACTACAAATTCATTTATAAGTGAACTACAGACCAGAAAATGATAATCTAGACAACTGGTAAGCAAACACTTACTTGGAAAAAATTATGAATAGCAAGCAGTTGCTAAAATCACGCCAAATTATCAATAGGCTAAGTGAAGTATACTCTGAAGCATACCACTGAGCCTAAGAAGCATCCATTCTTTTCCCTTTCTCCAACATTAATTCCTCCTCAACTGTCAGTCACAAACATGCACCATTTTGTTTGCTGCCTACTCTTGCTTGCCTCAATTTCCTTGTACTTGTTTGCTTCAAAGATTCTAAAATGCTTGCTTTTTTCATCAATCCAAAATCTGTTCTCATCAGTAGTTTGTATTTTCATGAAGTCCTATAAGCTACAACTAGTTAAGAGCCTACAATGTGTAATATAAGGAGCTTACAACCCGTGGGAAAATAAATTATGCAAATTGAAAATAATGAAATGTTTAAACAGGAACTCAAAATGAATTTTTCTCTTATTTCTCAGGAAGAAAGTTCGCAATAATAAACATGTCTACCCTAAACACAGAAAAAGGACAACAGATAAATATTGTTTGCATCTCACCACAGACAAAAGACTAATATTTCAATTCAGAACTTTTATAGTCCAACAGGATAAAAACCATCATTCTAGAGAAAAATGCCCAACTTTACCTATAAGATTACCCGTTTCGGAAAAAAAAAAAAAAAGATTACCCTTTTCATCCTACTCTAAGTCTGACAAAGGCCCAAGGATTTCACTGCACTATGTTGGTGACAGTGCAATAAAACAATCATATATTGCTGGTTGCAGTATATATTGCTTCAATTCCTGTGGCTAGAATTCAAATGATCTCTCCCATATACTCTTAGATCTGTCTTTAATTCTTACTGATAAATTCAGTCTATGTGAAATATTTCACAGACAAAAATCACTGCAACATTATCAGCAACCACTAATGACTGGAAACAAATAAGGAACTGGTGTATCCGGGATACGAAATCAGCATTTAAAAATTGATGCTTTCCTTTATACCAATAATGATCTTGCTGAAAAATAAATCAGGAAAATAATTCCATTAACAAAAGCTTAACAGACAAATAAACAACCTAGGAACCAACTCACCAAGGGGTAAAAAAAAACCTCTACAATGAAAGCTGAAGAACACTCTCTTGACAGAACACTGAAGACGACACTAGAAAATGGAAAGACCTCCCATGTTCACAGATTATCAGAATCAATACTGTTAAAATGGTCATATTACTGAAAGCAAGCTACAGATTCAATGCAATGCCCATCAAAACTTCCAATGACATTCTTCACAGAATGTCAGTCCTAAAATTCATACGAAAACACAAAAGACCCAGAATAACAAAAGCAATCCTCAGTAAGCAAAACAGAGCTGGAGGTACACAATACCCAATTTCATATTATACAACAAAGCCACAGTAATATAAACAGTATGGTACTGGCACAAAAATAGTATGTAGACTGATGGAATAGAACAGAGAATACTTAAGTCCATATAACCACAGCCATCTGATTCTTGACAAAGAAGCCAAAAACATGTTAGATGAAAGACAGCCTCTTTGACAAATTTTGCTGGGTAAACTAGATATTCACATGTAGAAGACTGGAACTAGTTCCGCATCTCTCACCTTGTACAAAAATCAAATGAATACAGATCGAACACCTGGGGATAAGACCCGAACCTCTGAAACTGATAAGAAAACATGGGGCAAACAGGTGAAAAGTCATGGGCACAGGGAAAGACATTCTGAATACAAATCCAACAGCACAGGAAACAGCAAAAATCAATGAATGTGGCTACATCAAATTAAAAAGTTTCTGCACCACAAGGGAAACAATGAACAAAATGAAGAGACAGCCTAGAGCGGGAGAAAAACCTCTGCCAGCTATTCGTCTGATGAAGGATTAGTATCTAGAATGTACAAAGAACTCAAAAAACGTACAAGAAAATCAAATGGCCCAATAGATAAATAGATAAATAGATTAAACACTTCTAAAAACAGGTAGTACAAATGACCAAAAAGTATATGAAAAATGCTTAACATCTCCAGACAGACAGGTGATCTATCATCAAGAATACAGAAACAAAACAAAACAATAAATGTGTCAAGGATACAGGTGAGAAAAGGAATCCTTCTACACTCCTGGTGAGAATGTAGATTAGAACAACCACTATGGAAATCAGTATGGAAGTTCCTGCAAAAACTAAAAATAGAACATATAAGCCAGCTATACCACTTTTTGGTACACTGAATGGAAGTCAGGAGTAAAAGACTGGAACTAGATCCCCAGGGGATACCTGCATACCTAGACAATAAACATATTGTGGTAAAAATTCAAAAAAGCAAGATATGGAAGTGGCCTAGGTGTTCATCGATCCATGAATGGATACAGAAAATGTGGTATATATACAAAAGGAGTATTATTTGGATTTAAAGAATAAAATCGTGTCATTTGCAGGAAAAAGGACGGAACTGGAAATCATAATGTTAAGCAAAATAAGCCAGATTCAGACAAGTGTCACATTTTCCCTAATATGTGGAATCTTCAAAACAAAACAAAACAGAAGGAAGACTATCAAACAAGAAGAAGAGAATAAGGGGAGGAGGGAGAGGGTAGGAAAGGGTAATGGGGGGATGGGTAAAATCAAAATATGTTATAGGCGTGTATGAAAATACAACACTGAAACTCAGTATTTTATAAAATTGATAGACATTAATATATTTTAAAATCCTGAGTATCTACTGCACATGCCTGTAATCTCAGCTACTTGGGAAGCTGAGGTAGGAGGATCCCAAGTTCGAGGCCTGTCTAGGCAAATTAGCAAGACTCTTTCTCAAAATAAAAAACTACAACCACTAATAATAATAAAAAAGACTAGGGATGTAGCACAGAGATGGAGTGAGCCTGGGTTAATCTTTAAGATATACTGCTAAGTATTAAAAATAAACAAAAGGTGAAGAACAGTGTATATATTTTGTATCATTCATTTTTATTTTAAAAAAACTGGCTGTTGCAAGTCAATTTGATTATATATGCATGGTGTATCTAGGGAAACAACTGGTAACAGCTGCTGTGAGGAGAGAAATCGAAGGGCTGCAGGGCATAGGGACCCAGAAATTCACTTTCCCCATGTTACTCTTTGTAGCTTTTGATTTTGTATAACCTATCTGCTGTGTATAATATATATAAATTAAGTTAAACATTTTATTTAAAACTAAATCTTTGTGTCTTGACTCTGGAGCCAGACAGACCTGGTTTCAAAATCATGTCTACCCTTTATTGTCTATGTGCAACAAAGTCACTTAATATTCTTAAATTGCATTTTCTTTAACAGTGGAGTAGGTTATGCTATGTAATTCTGATATTTAAGTAAGAAAATTATTTAAAGTCCCCTGCATAGTTTTAATCCACAATGGCATGTAACAAATTATTAGACACCCTTTGCCCTTTCCTTTCCATGAACCAATATCCGAAGTTTTTAATTCTGATTTAAAATGGAAAATAAAGAGACATGAAGCATCCATTAATCAGAGTCCTTACAACTAACTTTTAATGGAGAGTTTACTTTAGCATGACCCATCAGGAAAATTGGGGTTTAAATATACTGCTATGTTAAATGTTGACAGAACCTTTGAACTTTAGCATTATGTGGCAATGATATTGCTTCACCTGCAGTCAGAATTTACACATCTTCATATCTAGATTTAAAAATTTCATCTTATGAGGTAATTTCTAGTCTATTTGCTTTCTTGGAAACCTCAGAGCACAATCGCTGTATGACAAACACAAAAGTGTCTGGTCATGGTGGTGAGCAGACTGCCATCGCTCCCTGGGTTCTGGGGCCGGAGGGAGCCCCATGTTCTTAGCTGTACCAGTCTGGAGCAGCTCTGTCTGCCTGAGGTGAAGTAGGAAGGAAAGAACTGTCAGGTGTCAAACACCATAGATTCTCACTGTTCTTAAAAATGTTAATGAATTTCCCTAAGAAATGATTGTACTTTTTTCACAGGAATTAGGGACTATTTCCTGAGACTTTATGAGCTGTTGTTTTAGAATTTTTACCACCTTCCCTGGGGAGCAGTACCCCTGCTCACACTGTCATCCTGGCAATTCCTCCCAGGTCTTATTTTAAGTCTAAATTTTTTCGTGGGTTTTAAGTATTACCTCTGTAATGTTTAAATGACATTTGTTTTCTTTAGGGTTTCCAATTATAAGCTGGAATTCCAATTCTTAAGGGTTTCCAATTTATTATCTGAAATGCTTGTTATTAGAAGTATTTTAGGTTTGGGATTTTTTACAGATTTTGGAATATGTGCATATACATACTTGGGATGGGAGTCAAGTCTAAATATGAAATTTATTATATTTCATACATACACATTTTGTCTAAAAGTAGTTTTAAACAATAAATAATTTTCTGCATTTGACAGTGACCTTCCAAATCATGTCAAGGGTGGAATTTTCCAGCTGTTGGCTGTTAACAGGTCAGTGCTCAAAAAGATTTGGATTTTGGAGCACTCCAAATTTCAGATTTTTAGATTATGCATGTTCAACCTGACATATGTATTACATCTCCTTTAGCTATCTTTCATTTCAGCTGGGGATTTAGCTCAGTGGTTAAAGTGCTTGCCTTGCAAGCACAAGGGCCCAAGTTCGATCCCCGGCACCAAAAAACAAAGAAAACAAAAAACTATCTTTCATTTCAGTAACTTGTCCTCTGACAATTTTTCTCTTCTCCTTTTCATTCTGTTTTCCTGTAATGCTCTATTAAATTTTCATCTTATGCAACTTCCCCTTGGGTACCTCATAATTTAGTCTCCATTTCTCCATTAATAAAGAATTTCACTCTATAATAACTGATGTGCATTACATTTCATCTTGTTTTCTTATCCATTACTATTCTTTGTATATCTCATTCAAAGTTTTTCTGGTTTCTTTCATGTCCCCCATAACAGTCAATCTTGACTGTTACTTGACTGGACTGAGAGAAGCATAAGAACTAAGTAAAGCGCACTTCTGGGTATGCCTGGGTGTGACTAGGGTGTTTCCGGAGATGACTGGCATGATGGTCCACAAAATAAAGAGGGAAGACTAGCTCTGAAGGTGGACAGCACTACCCAATAGGCTAGGAGCCCGGATGACAGAAGGGGAAGGAGGAAGCCAGCCAAGACTTGCTAACTCAGTTCTTCCCAGAAGGTGTGTCTTGCTGCTGCAACTTCCTGTGGACATCAGACTCCAGCTTGCTCAGTCCGCTGACACGGACTCTCACCAGTGACCCTCTAGGGAGTCTCAGACTGGGCTGCACCATTAGTCCCTCTTGTTCTGAAGCTTCTGGTTCCTCCGTCTGAACAGCTTCTGGTTCTTCTGGCTGTGCATTGTGCTGATGGCCACTGTGGAATATCCAGACACGGATTTGGTTCCTCTGGAGAATCCCAATAAATCCCCAAATGCTTGCTTAATGGTATTTAATTCATTTTAGAGTCTTACAGTATTTTATTATTTCCAGTTCTGTCCTCTGTTTAGAGGTATCCTTTATGGATATAAAAGTCTTTTATGGTTACTAGTTTTTCATGAGTTTACTTTCAGGGGAAGGAGTGAAGGGAAGTTGTTTCTTTGTTTCCTTTTTATTTTTGAAGTATCCTTAATTTTTAAAATTTCCTTCTTTTGCTTTACTGCTCCTCTGCTAAGCTGAACTACCCCTTCTTTATGTATCTGATTCTCCCTCAAGAGCAGTTTTTGCAGCCTACCACTTTTGGCCTGTTTTTTTAAATTATTTCCCCATATCCTGTTCTGTGAACTACTTTGTCTTGGCCTGTCTTCAAAGTTCTTCCATTTCGTATCAGACTTTCTTTTCCTAGGAATGATTTTGTTTCTGCTTCTGCTGAGTTGCTCATGTTCCTCTACTCTTTTTTCTCACCATTCTAGGTACCCACAAGCTTGCAAAGATGAGGGGGCAGAAGGAAGTGAGGATTTCTATACTTAATGCAACTGGGAAGCTATGACATTGTTCTTACCTCTAGCATGCTAAGGAGAAGGGTGTATGTGGTTTATTTCTTCTGCTGGTTGATTTGATAATCATTTTTGAAAGAGTGAAGAAAATCAGGCAGCTACCACTGTCCTCCAAAAACCTTATGTAAGGCAGCTTTTAATTATGGATTAAATCTCTTCATTAGACACACAACTGTGACTTTTTCATTTTCTTTTCCATTTCTTGTCACTGTTGTCAGATTCTGTCATTTGTGTTTTTTCTGTATGATTTGTTGATTTCATAAACATTTTCAAACTCATTGGCATAATGTTATTGTTAATATTCGGTTACTAGATTTCACACAGATTTAGAAATTTTAAATAAGACATTACCATTGCTACTGGCAATATATGCCTTCTCTTTTACTTCTTGATCAGTCCATTTTAGAAATGTGCCAATTTTGAAAATACTGAGATTTTTGACATAACTCTCATCAAAGGGGAGGTATGTGCTGCCTCTCTAAAATCTCTGAGGACAGTCACTGTGCCCAGCAATAACACATGGTAGATGTGACACTGTGTGGATTCTTCAGCTAGGTTATAAAATGCCTTGCTGGATCTCTGGGAACTGTTTTAAGGAAAGCCAATTGCCATAAAGAAATCTGATTACTCTGAGACCATTATATCGGAAAAGTGGTAAAGACAAAATTATAATCAAGAAGAAAATCCACGAACACACTTAGTAAATCAACCACAAACCCCTTTACTAGTTTACCCTGCAGATAATAATGTCTGTCTTTTGACTTCATAAATCATTTCAGTATACTGAGCAACACATCGTTTTGGAGGCAAGAGTTCAAATAAGAAATGTTACACAGGGAAATCACAGAGTATCATGTAATAAATAGGGTTGTCAGGGAGTAGAGTGGATGCTTCACAAACAGACTGAATTTATTTATAGTTTGTTCCCTCCCCCTATTTCACATTAACTTCTAAGAAAAGGAAAATTCTGACATGCAACACTGAAATAACCCTACTCCTACAACAGACAATGAAAATGTACTCTGTAACTGTCCAAAGTAAACAACCTAGAAGCTTAGGATTATAGTACAAGCACAATAAAAAGACCAAAAACAAAACAAAACAAAAAATTACAGATTAGGGAAATTCAGAAAATCTCAGCACCTACTATAATTTTGGAACCAATAAGTGTTCAATTAATATTAGATAAATGTATACCAGTTAATTTCGAGTATCTTATCATAAACACAGACCAGTTTCTAACCTAAACCATAAACATGACATGAAATAAAAACTTACTGAACTAAGCTGGGTGTGGTGGCTCATGCCTGTAATCCCAGCACTGAGGGAGGCTTGAGGCAGTAAAATGGCAAATCCGAGCCCTGCCTGGGAACCTTAGCAAGACCCCGTTTCAGTGTGAAGGCCCAGGGCTCAGCCCCCAGTTCCAACCCCCTCCAACAAAAAAGTTACAGAACTATTAATTTATATACACTAAAGTGATGGTCTTCAGAAACCACATTTACTTCCTTCCTTGAGAATAGTTTATCTCCTTTTTTGGAGTAAGATGTCTCAAAAAAAGATTAAAATAAAATCATCTGTCAAAACAGATTCACTGAGATTGTTTTTAGCCTGGGAAGGAAAAAAATGCAAATGGCTTTTATAACTTGAGTTTATCTCACCAAGTTACAGTTTTACAATATGTGTATTACATATAAAATGACTGACCCATTTAAAATAACATGTAAATAACCTACCAAATCCAGGAACACTTTTGAGACTGGCTTTGAGGCAAATTTTCTCCAGTCTGAGGTAGCTGTATCTCATCAGACAATTCCACAGAAACATCCAATCCATTCTTGTCCGGTGGTTCATGATAATGACACTCCTTTCTCCAGGCACAAATGCATCACCTGTTATAATCACTTTTACACCAAACATGGTCTCCAACAATGCCTAAGAAAACAACAACACAGAAAAATAACGAGTCAAAGTTGCAAGTTTTATCATGTCCTACAAATATGTATTATGATTTCGAATACAGTATATGAAAGTATTATTTTCCCCATGATTTCTACTTCTATAAAGAATGGTGGGGGGGTGAGTCTAGAAAACTAAGAACAGAAGTACTATTTTATTTTTCAGTTCTACTAATTTAAATTTCTGGCCATTTCCTAATAGGAAAATGCTTACTGTTCTCGAAATTGCCAAGATATACCACTTAAAAAGAAAAAATGCAAGAGGTATACAATAAGACAAGAGGTATACAATAAGATTCTACTCTATGATTTTTAAAGCATATAGATATGTAAAATTATTACTCAATTTTCTTCTACAAAAGATAGTTCAAAAGTAGAACACTGGATACAGGGATGAAAAGACAAAATCTAAACTTTCATTGATTTATACTTTTCTGTACAATGATCTTTTGTAAACCAAAACACATCTGTTGAATTTTAACAATAAAGAATAAACTAACTCTATGTTCTACTAAAATACCACAGTCCTGGCATCTACAAGGGTGCCTGGCACCTAGTAAAACGTTCAAATGTTGGTGGAATTTGTTGAATTAACTTTTCTAATGGCCATGAATATAAATATAGAAGTAGTAAAAAAAAAAAATATATTACAGACTGGAGTTTTTAAAAGTAAAGCAACAGATAAGAAAACTTGTTTATTGATTTCAATCATTCTTTCTTTGTTTTTTTAAGATGAGATCTTGCTGTTGCCCAGGCTAGTCTTGAATTCCTGAATCTGAGACACCCTTCCACATCGTCATCCTAAGTATCAGGACTACAGGGGTGTGCTCCCACGTCTTGGCTCAATCTCTTATTTAAATTTCAAACTATTCACAAATAATAAATATACTGATTAGTATCTCATTTTACCTTGGCCCACGGCAGATAAAAAGTAAAAAAAATCAAGTTTTCTTAGGCAAATATCATGATTACCTTTCCAAACTACAGCAAATAAACTGTGGCACAGTCACGAAGTAGAAAATAACACAACAATGAAAATAACTGACAGCTATCTACAGCAACATGGAAAACATAAACAATGCTGAACGACAGAAGTGCAACCAAAAAGGTCATGTAAATGAATATCCATATATTAGACTTTGTAAAAGAGGAACGGCTCTTGGAGGCAATTATAGAAAATATAAAATATGGTAAAATTATTTAAAAAAACAAACAACTGTGTGAGTATGTGAGACACACCCGGGGGAACAACTGAGACAGACACACTGGGGATGAAAACTAGTGCCTTTGCACTGAGTTACTTACATCCCCACTCCTTTATTTTTTATTTTGCAACCTTGTCTCACTAAGTGGCTCAATCTGGGCTCAAACTCGGCAATCCTCCTGCATCAGCCTCCCACAATGCTGGGATTACAGGTGCGTGCCACCATACCCAGAAACAACTTTTAAGTCATATCAGTGGCTACATCTGCCAAAAAGAAGGGCATTTTTATTGGGAAGTGAGGGAGCTTCCTGGAGGGCCAGCGATGTTCTATTTCTTGACCTGGTTGATAGTTACACACAAAATTATTCATTAACATGAACATTTATTTATGTTTATTAACTTTTCAGTATGTTTGCTACATTTCACAATAAAAAGGATTTTTTTGGGGGATACAACAGAATAAGACTTCAAAACATCAGCATAAACAAGATCAAGAAAAAAAACAGTATAAAAGTCCTGGTACTTGGGAGGCTGAGGTAGGAGAATCATGAGTTGGAGGTCAGCCGGGCCTACACAACAACTTCAAGAGCCAGCCTGGACTACAGAGCTAGATCATCTCTTTAGAAAAGAGGTTAAGTATGTTTTGAAGCTAAAGAAATAAGCTAGAAATATAAAAAGAAGTTAGAAATGTTGTATGTTCAAGTTGTTATCCAGTCAGAGTGTTAATATCCTCACTGATAAAAATAAAACCATATGAGCTATTGTAGCTACAAATCACCCACGAGTATCCTGTTCAGTTACCTCCCAGAGCTCAGACTCACTGAAGGAGGTGGATATTTATCCTGGCACCTATCATGCCCTACAAGGACAGCCTTAAACAGGGCAATACGCATGCAACCCTCTTGAAATTATATACAAACATATGTAAATATGTACACAAGTACTATTTAAGTAGAATGCCTACCATTTTCATCAAATTTTCAAAAGGGTCCATTACTGCTCATATAACTAAAAGCTGTATAAAAAAGGCTCTGGACATGTAAGTGCCTATATGAAACATTTCGTGATGGCAAGGAAAATGGCAGAGTCCTGTAAACTTCAACCCATAGGAAGAATTCTCTTTTTCTACGTGTAAGTGTAAAGGGCTGTCAACTACCAAAACATCACTGAATTACATGTCCTGTCCCAAAGAGTATATGTGAAGTCACCACGCAAGGGTATCTGGATTCACTCTATTCTACTTTCCAAATGTATTTTTCAGTTTTTGCCAAGAAGTGAAATGCAGAATGTCCGTCACTTAACTGGTAGAAAATTGTTAACTATTAATTATGTTACACTACTGAAAAGCGGTAAAATCCTTTTCGATCCAAACTCCAATGTACAATTTCTAACATACGATTCCTATGGATCCCAAACGGTATTTTACTTTTCATTATGGAAAATGTCAAAATAAAACATGTGACATTATTTATCCAGGAGCATCTTGTAGCATTCTCTTCCCTAATATCTAATGCTCTATTAGAATATGACTGAAAGTTATATGTAATCTTTTAGGCATCCTAGATCTCAAACTCATTTTTAACACCAGACAAAACATAACAACATTATTTCCAGCCTGCAAAGGCAGAATAACAAATATGCTACACAAATACAAAGTTTAATCTCTATAAAGAGTGCCAGAATTCAAATAATCCAGATTTAAAAAAAAAAGGAAGAAGGCATTATTCTTGCATTTCTTGTATATGTTCTATTTCTAGTGTAGAAGATAATTTAAGAAACTAATATTAATTTCAGAAGTTTCTAATGCTTCATTTTTTTCTTGAATTAAGAGTGATAATTCTCATGAGTTTTACCAAACTGGTCAAAGATGTCTCCTCTACAAATACAGAAGCAGTTTGTATACATAGATGCCACTATTACTGCTCCCAAATGGTCCACCTTGTGTGAAAACACAAAGTGCCAGGTTCCTCTCAAAATCAAGAGAATCAGTTTTGTCCTCATGTTCCTCGTTCCCATTTGTCATTCCAAGGGATCTTTAGTCCAACTCCATAACACTGCTCATCTTCACATTGGCTTTGGCTTTTCAAGCTCAACTTAAGCCTGTTTCCCCGAATCCCTACCCATTTAAGGCTTTGCAATTCCAAGCCATTCTTCAAACACCCACTTTCTTAAGATCAACAGTGTAGACAGAAACTATATCCTGTAATCTGTGTTACTTGAACATGTGTGTTACTCTAGGACTAGAATGCTATCAGTAGACTACAAAAAGACTTCTGCCCTGAGTAGAGTTAGACAATGAGCTCTCAATTTCCTCTCATGAATTCCAGGTGATCCCAGATAATTAATTAATAGTGAAACAGTTGTAAGACTCAGAATTTTGAGGAGCAAAAACTGTTCTGGGCAATGAAGGATCTGACCCTGATCATATTAATTACACCGAATAGAAATGCCCCATCATGAAATGAACAAAGACGCAGACTATTATAGAAATGTTTAAAGCAGCAATGAATGGTTAATCTGCAGACGGATACAGAAAAGATTCTTATACACATAGGTGGGTTAGGTGACCCCTAAGTCTCTTCTAATTGTAGGACTCTAAACAATTTACGTTTTTTGAGTGCTATGCCCCATTTAACACTGGAAATGCACTCCTTAAAAATAGTAAGACATCTTGCCAACAAAATAACTTTAATGCACAAGAGAAGCTTAGGAAGGGGATCATTTTGATTACGTGAAGCAATAATTATTCTAAGTGCATTTAGCCTCTTTTAATTTTAGTGAAAAATTATTTTCAATTGTTTGGGATTGCTTAAAATAAAGTATACCTATGGGGAAAAAAAACTAAATTGTTCATTAAATTCCTTCTGAATAAAAAATGTGCTTAAAAAATAAAAACCTCTTTAGTATCTTATAAAAATATGACATATAAGGTGATAAGATACCCATAACAGGACCTGAGAGTAAATATAATTCTACTTTAATCAAGCCACTATATTTTTAACTTTCTTTGAAATAGCTATTTAGCCTATTACCTAAAACTAATATAATACTAAATATTTGCTGTATATGTACCAAATACCAGATATTTGGTTAAAAAGGCCATGTATTTACTATCTCAGTTATCAAAATAACTCTCTAAGGTAGACTCTCTAAGGAGGTATATTAGTACCTCCTTTTGTAGAGATGTAGATATAAAGAAGCTAAGTAGCTTGGCCAAGTTCAAATGACCTGAAAGTAATGAAGCCAATGTAACAATCACAAGAAAAATCTCAAATCTGTCACTACTTTGCAGAAAGATTCGGCCAAAGATGTGATTCAAACTCAAAAGATTATACATACTGTGGAAATGGATGATATTAAAACAATAAAGGATGGTAGTAATATATGATTGTTACCCCCCAAAAAAAAAGAATCATTTACCTCTAAATGTTTGCTTTATAATGAGAAATATAACCACAGATCTCTGAGATCATCTGCTACAATTTCACAGGTGACAAAACCAAAAATAACAACAAAAAGATACTATTCAAAATACCTTATACACATTGAACCACCTCTCAAAATGTGACACAAGTAGAGAGGGTGGGAAGGAAGAATGATGGAGAGAATAATTAAAGTGTGTTACATGCATGTACAAATCCACCAAAATGAAACCCATTAATCTGTAAAACCAATGTACAGTAATAAAAAAGTGGGAAAAAATTAAATGACATGAAAAATTAAATGTTTCTGATTTCATAATGACCATAAATAGAATTGTTTATCACACAGGTTATAGATTACTTTTTAGAAATATCTACTTGTGAAGGTTACTTTTCTGTGAACTAAACAGCATGTTTATTTTACTTCACATAAATATGACATAAAAAATACCCTCTAAATAAGAGAATGATAAAGGTCAAGCAACATAAAATGAGTATTTTATATTAAATGGTCTGTTGGAAGGCTGCAGTGAAACATGGGACTTCATATGTTTAGATTAAAGCTTGCTTAAAAATGTAAAAATTCATGGCCTGGAAAGTCAATCTCTGACCGTTATAAAAGAAGAAATCTTTTAGTCAAGTGAAAGCCAGAAATTCTATCAGGCTATGTATGCATCATTACACCTTAACAAGTGCTTGATACATGGTGGACATGTAATAAATACTTGTTGAATGAACACTTAGAGAACCTGCTGACTACCTTCGCAATCCATAAAAGTTAAAAAAAAAAAAAATCCTACTATATGGAGGGTGAATTCTGCTTCCACCCCTGACCAAGTAAAAGGTACTTATCATCTAGCTGATTTAAAGGAAAATAGGGTCATAAACAGATGAGGAATCTCAAGAAAGCAATGGAACCAATATAAATTCCAGAACTTAAAAACTCACTAGGTGAGCAAAACAATAGATGAAAGAAGCCAGAAGAATCACTGAACTTAAAAACAGATGAATAGAAATTATCCAATATGAAGAACAGAAGGGAAAACAAGAATCTTGATGACACGTGCTTCAATATAATCAATCTAACACACATATCACTGCAGTTTGAAAAGGAGAGAGAGAGAAAGAAGCAGAAAAACAGAAGAATAATGGCTCAAAATTTCCCAGTTTGGAAGAGAAAAATCACCAACCAACCTACACATCTAACAAACTCAATGAAATACAACAAAATAAAATAAATACAACTAATAAACAAAACTACATGTAAGCACACCATAATAAAAGTGCTCAAAGAGAAAAAGAAATCTTGAAAGCACCCAAAGAAAAATGGTACATTATTATTAGGGAAGAAACAGTACACAGATAACCTGTGACTTTGTCAACTTTACAATGTTCAAAAGCAACACACATTCAGTAGAAACCTACTTCAAATTTTGAATTTTGACCCTTTCCCAGGGTAACAATATGCAACATGATACTCTCTGGTGGTGCGAGGCAGCACAGTAAACCACTGCTACCAGTCAGCTGTGCGGTCCCCAGAGCAAAATGACACGGCATAGAGCACTGTGTTGCTAAGCTATGATGGTCAGCAGGTTAGTGGATTAAATGCATTTTTGACTTACGGTGAAGTTCATCAGGACATGACCCCAACATACACTGGAAAACATGTAGATAACAGCTAACTTTTCAACAAAAACAATAGACCCGGGCATGGTGACTCACACCTGCAATTCCAGCACTCACAGGAGGATCGCCTCAAGTTGGAGGCCAACCTGAACTACACAGTGAAACTTGTCTCAAAACAACAAAAAACAAAAACAATGGAGACAAAAGATAAAAAAATTTCATCCTATAAATTTTATAACTAGCGCCAATATCCTAATTCACAACAGCTAAACTATGGAACCATCTTAGGTACCCACCAACAGAAGAAAATTCAGTATACATACACAATTGAGTACTTATTACACAGCCATAACAATGGAATCACATCATTTTCAGGAAAATGAAGAAACTGGAGATCATCATGTTACTCAAAATAAGCCAGACTCAGAAAGACAAATATCATATGTTTCTCTCATGTAAGGAACAATGACAAAAACAATCAAAATCAGAGACGTCATGAATGTACAACAGGGACTATTAGAGAACATGAAGGGAACATGGGGAAAGGGTGGAGCAAAATGCAAGGGGGGATATTGAGGAGAAATGATCAAAATATGTCGCATGAAGATATCGATCTGCCAAAACAAAATCCATTTATCTGTGTAACTACCATTTGCTAATAATAAAAAGAAAGCAAAATAAAGAGATTTTCAGTTTAATGAAAGCAGAGTTCATCTACGGGAGACCCCACAAAGGAACTCCCTCCCTTCCTCCTTCCCTTCCTTCTTCCCTCTTTCCTTCTTCCCTCCCTCCCTTCTTCTTGTTCTTGCTCTCTTTTGCTGGTACCATGTATGAGAGAAAATGTGATATGTCTTTGAGTTTAGCTTACTCCACTTAACATGATCTCCAATTCCATCCACCTTCTCAATTGAGTAGAGGTGGAATATATAAATAATGTTATGGTTTGTGTCTAGATGTCCCCCCAAAGCCTCATGTGGGAAGAGGTAGCTAGATCTAGAGTGTGTGATTACTAAATTAATCCACTGAGCATGGTTCTACTGGGATCAAGGATGTGACACTAAAATTAAGGGTATTAGGATTAAGGGTGGGAGTATTGCCCACCACAAAAGACAGGTAGCCTGGATAGGATATAAGATACAGGAAAAAGCTGGTTAGCTGCTTGCTTGCATCTCTTGCTTGCATTCCTTGCTTACCTGGCTGTGTTCTGCCTGTCTGCCATGCCACCCTGCCTTGGACCCAGCTGATTGTGGACTGAAACCTCTACAAACTGTGAGCCAAATAAATCTCTCTTCCCCTAACTTTGGGTGTTGGGTATTTTGTCCCAGCAACGTGAGAAAAGTAACTAACACAAATACAAAAGATTGTTTTTCTTCTCTTAATTTCTTTAAAGGTCATGTTATTTAAATAAAAAAACTATAACACTGTACTATGTAGTTTATTATGTAAATAGAAGTAATTTATATGATAGCAGCAGCAAAAGATGAAAAATGTTATGTCATTCAAACCGTAAGTCTAAGGAAGATGATTATATTAACATTAGACACAGGTAACATTGGAAGAAATATTTTAGAGACTAAAGAGAACTATTTCACAATGAAACAGGGTCAATTTATTAGAATACCTAACAATCATAAATGCAAATAAACCCAACTTCACCAAGAGAGAATTAAGAGAGAAAGCATAATTGTAGTGAAAGAGTTCAACATAATCATTTGTATTGCTATACTGATATTAAGGATATAATAGGGAGAATATATGGGGAAAAAATAAGATTATAGAAGATCTGATTACCATTATCAACATTCTTGGCCTAAATCACATGTATTGAACATTATATCAAACTACAAAATACAATTACATTTAAGAAACCATGGAATGCTTTGCAATAAACCAAATCTCAGTACATTGCAAGACTGAAATCTTACAGATTAAGTTCTCTTACTATGAATTAAAAGTCAACGATTATAGTACCTCAGATATTTGGAAATCAAACGACATAATTCTAAACAACCCACAAAGCAAAAAAGAAATCACAAATGTATTTAGAAACTATACCAAGGGTTGGAGATGAGGCCCAGTGTGAGAGTGTTTGCCTAGCACACAAAAACCCTGGATTCAATACCCAGCACCAATACCTCTCCAAGAATCTAATAAAAAAGTCTAAATAAAATTTAAAAAAATAAAAAAATCTAAACTATAAAAGTAAAATACAGCATAAAAATGTGTTTAATGCAGCTAATACAATGCTTAAGAAATATGTATCTTTAAAGTTATTAGAAAAGAAGAAAAACATTTAAAATTAATGGCTTATTTCTACTTTAAGAAGCTTTTAAAAAAAGAACAAATTAAAACCAAATAGTAAGTCAATGAAATAACATAAACAAGACAGGAAAAAAAAAATCAATAAAGCCAAAAACGGTTCTTCAAAAAAGTTAACAGAACTGACAAATAAGACTGATTTAGGGAAAAAAAAAAAAAGAGGAAGAAACTATCAATAGCAGAAATACACAGGTATTACTACAGACCATACAGATACGCAAAGAAAATATAATACCTACAATTTAGCACCTAAATTAAAATTTTAAAATTCCTTGAAAAACATGCCTGGCCATAGTTGACAAAATATGAGGTAAAATGTGTGATTAGGTCAAGATCTATTAAGGAAAATAAATTCATTTTCAAAATTCTTCCTACAAAGAAAACTCCACTCAGATGGTGTAACAGTTAATTACGTAGAAGGAAAATGTACCAATTTTACATTAATGCTCTCAAAAAATACAGGTTAACACTGCACAGCTCATTTTATACAGTCAACACAATTCTGTAGGAATCTTTTTTTTTTTTTTGTGCCAGGGATTAAACTCAAGGAATTGTGCTTGCTAGGCAAGCACTCTAACCACTGAGCTAAATTCTCAGCCCCAACACAATTCTGATACCAAGGTTTGACTTTGAAATTTCTTTGTTTACCCACTCAGTTAGCAAATATTTATTAATATTAAATTTGTTCAGGTAACTGAGCAAACTATCTGACTTCTCTAGCAAAAGAAGGCTTTCTGTGACTACTTCCCGCAAACTTTCTGTTTTTCAAGGAAAGAATCATCCCACTACTGACAGGAGTTTCATGATTAGTTATATATTTAATTCCTCAAGGTTTCTATTTCCTTTTCTGTAAAATGGAAATAATGGTAGCACCTGAAATGAAGCCATCCTTCTTAAACACTTAGCTATCCCCCACATAATTGATCAACAGCTATTATCATTATTACCCTTGGATTTTTATTTTTCCTTTGAACAGAACATTCTAATTCTCCTCATGTTTGAGTTAAATATGTAACCACACCATGCTTATTTGTTACCTACAGGTAAACTAGCAACTCTTTCTTTGTGCCTATGGAACACACAACTTTAAGAACAGGTTTAGAAAAGTGAAGAAGAGAGGGAACAGGGAGGAGGGAATCACTTTTAGTTTAGCAGTGTTCGCATTTCATAAAACTGGAGTACCTGAATAAAAATTTAAAAATATAAATAACTTGTACCAAGGCATGAATGCAGTGTATAAAACTATTCATCATAGGATTCATTTTTAAAATATAAAGAGTACACCGTAAATGATTTGTCAATGTTCAATTTACAGGAAACTTAAGAAACATCACCTCCACCAAGGTAGGAAACCCACACCAACCATTGTTTCTGGAAATACTGCCCAGTCACCCTCCACCTGAGGGGTCTATAGCTTTAGCGTGATACTTTCCTCTCTACAAATACCACAAGGAAAGGCAGTCTGCCTGAAGCCTGAGGGGAAACAGGTGACTCAATTTAAAATAAACAGGTAAAGAGGGTCCTTTCCCAAGTATTCTCATTCTTGTTTTCTTTTCCAGGTACCATATTCATCACCTCTCTTCCATGACAGATCAATAAACCCAGTATAACATTAAGTTCCAGCTGTTGCTTAGGAAAAATAAGGCACAGAGAACACTCGGGAAATATTCAAGGGAAAAACAACTTCACACACCTCACTCAACTTGGCTGAGGGGCAGGGGCTTGGCAAGAGGCCAGCCCTACAGATGAGCGGCAACAAGGAGGGACAGAAGTCCCTTCCAGAGCAGGGTGGTATATAGGCTGGAACCCGACAGTCATCAGCTCAAGATCAGAGGAGAGCCCATGACTTCACAGACAGCACCTGGGTGTTGGACACCTCTAACACACTTAGTTTGCATTCTGACCTTACAGATGTGAACCTAGTCTGACAGATACGAAATCACTTTGTTCCTAAATTTTGTGTGTTCCTAAATTTAGCAGTTACTAGAAGAACTCCATCAATTACATCAATGTTGAAAGTTTAACAAAAAAAGTTTGCTATATGAATCTTAACCTTTGTCACTATCTTGTAAGAAAACAAAATGGAAATGCAAAATAAATGACATAAAAAATTAATTATGCATAAATTCTTCAATATAGACCTCTAAGATTTGTGACCTTTACCATATGTAATGCATGCCTGAATGATGGAAAATTAAAAAAGAAAATTTATGAAGACTATGGGAAGAAGCTCCTAATTTTCAACATTATTTTAAGAATATAAAATATTTATTACTCTCTAATATTTTCCCCTTTACAGTCTAACATGCTCCTTATATAACACGATGAACTTATGTTTCTTCTACAACCCAAATCTGTCTCTAACAAAGTAAAACCATAGATTGAACTACTCTAGTACAGGCAAACAGCCTCCTTTTCTAGTGTGGAACTTACCGCAGGCAGCGTGAGCCAGGTGGCAACAAGGCGGTTGTTGATCCAGCGATACCAAGATGGGTTTACAAACATCAAAGGTAAAAAGGGACCCAGCATGAAGATGCTGCCAAAAAAGCTTCCACAAAAAAGAATGAGTATAAAGTAAATCCCTTTCCATGACACCATGATTCTGAAAAACACAATAAAAAGGATATATCGTTATTATACATTTACCTGCTCAAATTCCCTCATTAGTAGGATGCATATAATAATCTTTCTTTCTCTTTCTTTTGCTTTTTTTTTTTAAAGATGAGGTCTTGTAACGTAGTTCAGACTGACCTTGAACTTACTACGTAGCCCAGGTTGGCCTCAAACTCACTGTGATCCTCCTGCCTCAGCCTCCCAAATGCTGGGATTATAGGCCTGAGCCACCACCACGCTCAGCTATAATAATCTTTGATAACAAGACTACTGATAAAGATCCAAGAGCCTGAATTTCATGGAGGTACTCTTCCAACATGTTCTATAGATGTAACAACTTGCCAGTACATTAGAAATTAATATCCTCAGCAGAGTGAACATCTCATCTCCTAGGGATGGGAGAGGTGCTGTCTAATTTCAGAAAACTTTTTCTTAATCAGATCATTAGTATTTATCATAAAATAGTATGTTGTCTTTTGCAGGATGTTTCTAACACAAAATCTTAAAATACCACATAGTGTTTTCTACCCAGAAGTAGACATAATGGACAAAGAACTGTAGAACAGCTTCCTTGGGGTGAGGGCACCTATAAGCAATACCACTTTAACAGAGTACACTAAAATGAAAAGATTCTCTTAAATCTAGAAATGTTTATTCTTTACATTAGACTAAAAATAACAACTGTGGCTGCTTGCCAAAAAGTAGCTTTTTATTAGCTAAAGGGATAATAAGTAGAAGTCACACACTTCACTGTCTTACCTAAACCATTTGCCAATAATTACTTTAGGGAGTTCTCAAAACCAGAACATAACGTGGATATTGTTAAATAAATGGAAACAGTTTAAAATGGAAATCAAATACCTGATTTTATAATCTAGACTACATTAGAATAAAACTATATTCTGCCTCACAATAATAAAATTGTTGGAAACCTTAGAACTATGAAAACAACAATGGTCTTAAAATTTATTAAAAAGGTATTCCAGAAATCAAGACTTAGAAAATTTTTAAAAAGAATCGCAACAGATAACAAATAAAATTTCAAATGTCATGATGCTTTTCAAAAATGTCAAACAACAAAACAGGTCAATCCCTTACCAATACAGAATCATGTTCATCTAGGTACTAAATATATTTTTAACACTCTACCCATACTTGACAGTGTGCATACAAAATCCTTCAAAGCACAAAGAGAACAGGTATCTACTAAGAACTGGCTTTTGGCAGCCTCAAGAACTGAGGGCTTAAGAGTGGGTGATGCAGTACTGGAGGAGAAGACCCCTGGGAAATAGCAGGCCAGACTAGCGCACAGTGAGCTCTGGAAGGCCTGGGTCCCTCACATCCCCCAGTTCCCTTTCCCTGAAGCTACAGGCCTCTTTGCATGAAAGACACCAAAGGCAGCTTCTCTCAGTCTTTCTAACTTTTCAAGCTTTTTTTTTAAGGGGGGGCTGGCACCAACTTAAATTCAGTATTCTCAACCCTACTTCCTTTTACACCCTTCCCTCAAAAATGAAAAAAATCCTGCAATGTTCTTGCTGTATTTGAAAAAACTTTTCTACTGTTGTTTTTCCTGTCAGTCTGCCATCAGCTTAGCTCCGGGTTTAGACACTCGGCCCTCATCTCCCTGAAGAGCTACACTGCACACTGCACCAAAGGCTCTACTAGGCCTCTTTCTCACTCAAAACAGTAATGATCTCATGATTTAGGTATTTTCAATGCCCCTATTTATATCTATAAGGATATTGAGGCAACAAGAGGCTAAATAATTTGCTCACGGTTACACAGCTAGTAAACTGCAGTTGAGACTGACTCTAGGTAATATGTGGTTAAGAGTCCACACTCAGTCTACTGCACTATGCTTCTTCTTAAAGAATACAGTACTTTGTAAATTATACTTTAAAGGCATAATATTATACAGATGTTACAATTCTAAAGCAGAATTTTAATGTCTTGTACAAAACTACTCTGTATTTTAGAAGTTCACAGGAATTTAGTGAATGTTACCCTTTATACCAAAAATATCCCCTCCAAATGCTGACCATGGCAGCACACCTATCATCCCAGCATTGAGACAGGAGGATCACCATGAGGTCAAGGTCAGACTGAACTATGTAGTGAGACTGTGTGGAAAGGAAGGAAGGAAGGAAGGAAGGAAGGAAGGAAGGGAGGGAGGGAGGGAGGGAGGGAGGGAGGGAGGGAGGGAGGAAGAAAGAAAGAAAGAAAGAAAGAAAGAAAGAAAGAAAGAAAGAAAGAAAGAAAGAAAGAAAGAAAGAAAGAAAGAAAGAAAGAAAGAAAGAAAAAGGGAAAGGAAAGGAAAAGAAAGAAGAAAAGAAAAGGTCCCCTCCAAGTCTCATGTTCAGAGGTGGAGCTTTTGGAAGGTGACTGGGTCTTGGGGCTGCTGCACTCATCTGTGGATTTATCCTCAGAAGCTAAATGTGCTGTGGAGGTTGAGCTTGATTAAAAGAGGCACATGGATCACTGGGGGCTTGACCTGGAAGGGTGTGTTCTTGTCCCCTCTCCCTGGTTCTCTGCTGACAGGTGATCAGCTTTCCTCCCTGCTGCTCTTCTACCATGAATTTCCTGCCAGGGAACCAGATGACTATGCATAAACCCCTAAAAACCCTGAGGCAAAATAAACCTCTCCCCTTTTCAGCTGTAGGTATCAGGTACAGAATTTTGCCCCAGTGGTAGGAAAGTGACTAACATAATGAGGAAGTTCACTATTAACAGCCTGCAATACCTAACATAACATATGGCACACAAAAACTTAGGGATAAAGGGCTGGGGATTTAGCTCAGTGATTAGAGTGCTTGCCTTGCAAGCACAAGGCCCTGAGTTCGATCCCCGGTACCACAAAAAAAAAAAAAAAAAAAACAACTTAGGGATAGGTAGTAGAAATGGGGGTTATCAGCTGCTTCTACAAGAGGAAAGTCTAATTACATAACTGGTAAATTAAATCTATAATTTTTTCACAATTCTTTAAAATAAAAAAGGACACACTACTGAAAAGTAGTTATAAACACTGCCATGTAACATTATTTTTGTACATTTTTTGTAAATATTGATATGTTCTTTCTTAAAAAGCCAGAGGAAAAAAGTTGTTTTAAAATGGTATATCTATTTTACCTCCAAATACAGTCACAAAAGCAAACCTCAGATCATCTTGAAAAACTATGCCTATTTCATGTGCAACCCAGTAACTTTTTCTGAGGAAAACACTTTTCCTTCAGAAACTTAATGCAATCTCCACTCACCCCACTACCTTCCTAGTGCATAATGTCAGTCTAATTCTGATGTTTGCCTATGGTATCAAACTATCTATAGTTTAAATGGCTGTAATACCACGCAACAGGCAAAACAAAGTACAGAAGCCAAGATGGGGCTCAGCAAGGCTTCTTATTGAGTTGCATACATTATTCCTGGAGCATGACAATGTGGGAGGATATCCTTGACAAGGGTTGATGAAATCTATTAGGATTACCTACATGTCTTTGCTCAAGAAGGAACCAGATTTTACTTCATAGACTCTCATTATTTTACTCACCACGCAAGTGTTAACAACTATCATTACTGTCACAGGGGTAAGCGAGGTGTGTGAATGGTGTTAGGGTTAGGGGAAGATGTACTCCACTAAGAGGGATTAAAGATGGCACTGGCCTTTTGGAGGACAAGGGGTTGATAGGAGCAGAAAAAGTATTTCAAGCAATAAAACAAAATATGCAGAATCACAGAAATTTGAAACAACAAGGCTTAATTAGGGAACCACTCATTAGATGTTACTAAGGTATATAGAGGGATAGGGTATGAACTAGCGGCCTGCAGGAAACTACAAGGGAAAAGGTGTGTATACACCCAGGCTGGAAGGGCCAAGAGTACCACCTTTAGTCAGTCAAAGGTAGGACTAGGAAAAAAACTAGGGCACATGACTCATGTTTTAGGCTAAGTGTAGCAGTGATATGGTGTATATAAAAGCACTGACTACATCAGTGTTGAAACTGGTTTTGTTAAGGACCTTCTCTGAACTTTAAAACAGGCAGTGCATGGGACTCTCAGGAGTCAAAGATGGTGATATGAGAGAAGTCTGTGAGCCAGGACCAGACACAGACCTCAATAGCAGCTAAATGTGTTCAACAGTGAGATGATCGATCATGACCACATTCCTTAACTTGACAGCTCATCTGTAAAGTGAAGAGGCTGAGGGAAAAAAATCTCTCTGTAGCTTCTACTAACACAGAAATTCTGAACACCAGTAACTCTCTGAGTACCTAGTATTTGCCAGGCACTTTACAGAGGGCTCTTGGTATTAACATACATAACCCCTACAGACTCAACTATTTATGAACACCCCAAAGGTACATGACATGGAAGTAATCTGTAATTTTGCTGAAATTTAGTAAGGCTGGTATCAAAAAATAAATCATTTTAGTAATAACTGTCTAGTATTCTAATTCCCAAAAGGTCTTTATTGTACTTAACTTCACATGCACTTCCTCCAGAAAGTGACAGGCTCTAGTGGGTTTATAAACAGGCAGTATCAAAAGGACCTTATTTCTTGATAATGCCAAGGATGTCCTAAAATAGGCGCTTCACATTCTCATCTAATCCAAACAAAAGCCTCAAATGTAAGGTACTGATTATACTAGTGGTGTTTACAGAAATGAGAGACTTGATTCTTTTAATTACAAGTCCCCCGACACTGTTTACATTGAAATAGGTGAGATAAAGGACCTAGATCCAAAGGCATTCCCAGAAAATAAAGTAGAAAGACTACAGAACTAAGGATAATAAAAGATTTAAAGGCAAAAAGTAAATAATGAGTAAAGAAAATATATAATGAATTAATAGTATTTTTAAGTAATTGCAAATTCATTTATTCATAAGGTGAGGGGTCAATAAAGTACCTACAAAACCAGACAACCTCGTTATGCTATTCCATTTCTTGCATTTCGTTGTGGAATGCAAGAAATACAAAGCTCTGGAAACTCCCCACGGTTTTTTCGAGAAAGTCAAAAAATGAAAATCAACTTTGCTGCTATATATAGACATGTATGTATGTATGTATGTATGTATATCTCTCTCTATATATATATATTTAAATACATAATGTTAGATTCTTGTGTATTTAATATACACATCAGTTTCCACAAATTTTTCAAAGAAAAATCCTGTTATCATTCTTTGTAAATGGGCTAACTAGTGATCAATGAAATAAAAATTAAAATGAAATACCATTTTCCTTCTATTTCACTAGAAAACTAAAAATATTCATACTATTCAACATTAGCAAGACTACAGGTGCAAACATACTTTTGTGTTCTGCTAGTAAGATTAAACATTAGTACCACCTTTTAAGTAAATGGTAAGAAAGTATTTGTCAGCTGGAAGTGATGAAGAATGAATGCTTGTAATCACAGCACTCTGGGAGGCTGAGGTAAGAGACTCACAAGTTCAAGCCCAACCTAGGCAACTTAGCAAGACCCTTTCTCAAAAGAACATACGACAAAAACAGTGCTGATGGTATAGCTCAGAGAAAAGGCTCCGAGTTCAATCCCCAGTACCACAAAAGAAAGACAAAAAGAGAAAAAAGACAAAGAAAAGAATCTGCCAAAATGGAAATGTGCATATTTAATTAACAACTGTATTTCAAGATCTCTACCATGCAGAAACTTGCACAGAAGTGCACAAATATATGGAACAAGGCTATTCACTGAACTGTAGTTTGTAACACTGGACAATAAGAGATAAAACAGCCTCCCAAAAAGGGAAGGCGAGGACATTTTACAGTACTTTTATATTACGGTCTACTAAGCAGCTACTCAAGAGAGTAAGGTAACTCACACTGTCTGATATGGAAGGATATCTGTGATATGTTATTCAGCAAATAAATAAAACAAACTGCAGGGCTGGGGATTTAACTCAGTGGTTAGAGTGCTTGCCTTGCAAGCAGAAGGCCCTGAGTTCGAGCCCCAGCACCAAAAAAAAAAAAAAGCTGCAAAGCATGATGAATAGGATGATCTTATTTCTGCCTTAATGAACCAAATTCTAAAAAATGTATACGTGTGTTTTTTATGTAACTATATTTATTTCTAGTTAAACTTTTTAAGTCTGATTTCAGTAAGGAGGCATGGTAAACCCAAGATTACTGTACAAAGAGACTGCCTAGAAATAGACATCCTCTTTTCAATCTCCCTCCATTCCTTTGTCTGCCTTGAGGGATCCCCCTTGACCAAACCCAAGGGGAGATCAGAGACCAGTGCTGTCCCACAGGTCAGACATCTGGGACAAACAACAGAGAGCAGATCTGAAGAGCAAAGAGAAGACACCTAGAAGAACAACACACAGTTAATCAAATTGAGGTGGTTACAAAACATTATACTGTGGTTACCATTTTTATTTATATGTACATTATACAGTGGTATACTTACAGTTGATTTTTATATAGTTTTGCTTATATGTTAATTTTGATAAAGAGGGATGTGCCATAAAAGAATTCCAACAACTAAAAACAATTTTAAAAAGGTCTGTAGAAGTTCTATAAATAGATAAAATACCTAACTAGCTGGGAATGGTGGCCCATGCCTGTAATCCCAGCACTTGGGAGGCTGAAGCAAGAGAACTGAGAGTTCAAGGCCAGCCTGGGCTACAAAGTGAGACCCTGTTTAAAGAAGAAAAAAAAAAAATTAAGTATCTAATTAATTTTGCTCTCTCAAAAAACACTAATACTACAATGAAAGGATTTTTTAAAATCCTATACCTACAAATATAAAAGAATAACCAAAAAAAAAAAGAGAGAGAGACAACATTCATGGGGGAAGGAGGTGCTGGGGATTGAACTCTAGCACTGAACTAAATCCCCAGCCCAGGAGCAACATTTTAAAAGCTGGAAAGAAAGCAGGACACCAAGTGTTACTGTGGCAGACTTAAAAAGGCAAAGTATAAGCCAGGAAAATAAAAAAGCTGAGGAGGAGGAACTGGCAGCATCAAGTACTTCTGGACACAAAAAGGCTAAGTGAAAGTTTGCCAAAATGAAGAGGATTAGGTGAAAACTGAAAATGAGATGGATTTCTACACCCCTCTTCTCTCATCAAAACTCTGGTGACAGCCATGCGCTGCCCCAGCATAAACCCAGAAACCTAACCTCTGGTGAGGGCAGGAGAGGGTTTCTTGATTAGGGTAAGAATATTTGAGGGCATGGTTATCTGCTCTAAGAACAGTGGAATTAAATGACCATATACATATATACTGAATCCTGAATGCTAAGACTCCAGATGATCTTCCCTGGCTGGCAATAAGACCATTAGTCCTAAGCCAATGCTGTCCTACAGAACTCTGTGGAATGATGAAATCATTCAACAGCTGTGACGTCTAATGTGGTAGCTGCTAGCTGCATGTAGCTGGTGAGCACTTCAAATGTGGCTAGTGCTAACGAGGAACTGAAGTTCTATTTAGTTTTATTTAAATTTAAACAGCAGCAGATGGCTAGTGGCTACTACACTGGCCCACCTCTAGACAGAAAAATGGATACCACTTCTCTGGGACTCTGACTGGGCCATGAGCAAAGATGGAAACACAGACACATGAGGGGGTTCCCTAATAAACAGTCTACCTCAATCACCGCACAGTGAAGCCCAAAGTTCATAAGCCTCCCTACATGCAAGCTTCTCACTGGCTAGTTTTTTATTATGAGTAGAGAGAGGGCATCTGAGGAAACACTTTAATATGACAGTAGAGACTAAAATAAACAGAAAAAATATATACTTGAAGGCAACAAACTACCAGAGAGAAAAATTCAAAGAAAACTATCTTTAATATTTCTTGGAAAGACAAGGATTCCTGTATCCAGGAAGCAAGAATAGCATGTTCTTGTGAGAAAATAAAATTAGACAAAGAAAGGAAACATTCAAAATAAAATAGCTACAGAAAATTTAAGGCCACAAAAATAATTTACCAAAACTAAAAATTTAATGTTAGAAAATAAAGATGAAAAGTCCTCCAAAAAAGTCAAGGAGAAAGTAGAATAAGAGAGGGCACAACAGACGCTCCCATACACCAAAATATAAGTTCCAAAGAGAGTAGTGAGAAATTAGAGGGAAAGAAATCAGCAACACATAATCCAAGAAAATTCCCCAGAATCTCAGAGAAAATGGCATTCCACATTAGCAGAGTTTACTGAGAGCCAGATAAAGGATGAAAACAGACACCCACCAAGGAAACCTACTGTAACTTTTAGAACAGTGGAGATAAAGAACATTATATAAAACTTCTAGGGGAAAACAGGTCATGCACAAAGGATCAAGAGTAAAATTGGCTTTGGCTTTGGGCTCTCAGCAGCAATACCACAAGCAAAAGGAAGACAGAAAAATTACCACAGACTTTTGAAGAAAACTATTTCCAATAAATCACTTACCAATCAAGTGCTGGGATGGTTATAAAACATTATCTTACATGCAAAGTGTCTATGTTAATTCCCATACAACTTTTTCTCCAAGAAGCTACTAGAACAAAGGAGTAAGTAAAAGTGGGGGAGATGGGAAATACAGAAAACAAGACATTCAACATAGGTGAGATATCAAAAGAATCTCAAGGAGCTATCACAGGAGGGCAGTCATGGGAAAGACGGTGGAGGCATTCAATCCAAACCAGGGGAGGGTGACTCAAGAGAAAGACTCCTGAAAGCTTTGACCCCAAAATTCTTGCTGCTGGATACGTACTCTTTTGAGCCAAGACCCAAATACCCAGGTGAACCTGTCAGAAATTCTAACCTGTACTTGTCTTGCTATAATTCCTGCTCTCCCTTCCATAACCAAGCTTCCTGATCAACTGATGACACTCATTTAATGTCACCAGTGGTCTTCTGCTTGGACCTTCCCTACAGAAAGAAGCAGTTCCACTGGAGAGCCAAGACCTGCAGAGCAAGGCCAGGTGTCCTGGCTGTGGCAAGCCCTGTGTCCCAGGTTCATTTACCTAGAATGTGCCCACACCTTCCCCAGAAGAGGATCTGGTCCACTCTCCAGAAACTCAGGTCAGATGACCAACCAGGAGACACTGCACCTCTGCCACCTTCAGCAAATGGTGACAGTACCAGAGTATACTTCTTGGTTTTTCAAAAAAAAAAGAACAAAATCAAACTCTGTATGTATCTCACATGCAAAGGTGTGATCAAAAAATACAGTGAATGGATGGTTTTTAAATTTAAAAAAAATTATTACAGTAAAAGATACATTGCCATTAATGCCCCTCCTCACTTTGAATACATTTTTTCAAGTATTTTAGCCACTTCCCTTTTCGTTTGTTTGTTTGGTTTTTTGAGACAGGGTCTTGCTTTGCAGTTTAGGTTGGCCTTGAACTCGCTATGTAGCCCAGGCTGGCCTTAAACTCAAGGCCTGTCTCAGCCTCCTGAGAGCTAGGATTACAGGCACGCAGCACCATGCCCAGCCCTAGAGACTTTCTGAAATAGTTCTACAGGTACTCTTTCGTGAGTGTCTTTAGTTGTAATGTCCTGGATGTCCTGCACTGATTCAAAATGTTTACCTTTCATGGTCATTTTGATTTTGGGGAACAGTCAGAAGTCACACGGGGCCAGATCAGGTGAATAAGATAGATGAACACATACTGTAATGTTTTTATTTGACAAAAACTGCCATAAATGTTTTGGGAATCTGTTGAGATAAATATATCGGAGAAGTTTATAAGTTTTCCAAAACTACTCCAAAATAAATAAGCAACATGTTTGATTGAAATGACAAAATCGAGTACGTGAAATGAAAATGTGAACACTATGTTAACTACTGCAAATATATGCATAATAGTCAACACTGCAAATGATCACTTAGCAATGAAACTAAAAATGTTTTAACAATCAAAACAATTAGAGGCTGATTACTGAGATTCTTGTACAACCTAAAGGCATTTAACGGTTCGTTATTCAAACACATAGTTATGGACAGATGCTCTTTATGCACTACTTTTTTTGTTAGCTCTATACCCAGACGCAATCACATTGATTTAGCTTTTTCACAAACATAAGTGAAATATTTATGAGCTGATTAATTTCTCTTAAACCCACATATGCATGCTAATTTGAACAGCCCCACTCTGATGAGTACTTCTCCATCTTCCTTGTAACTTCTATATAAGAGTTTACACAAGCCTTTCTGTGTGCCCCACCAGACACTGGGTAACACAAGCACGTCTGTCTTGCCTGTGAAATGACATTGTTTCTTTATTCTCCCAATGAGAATTGCATTTGTCTTCCTTTTGAGTTTCAAAGGACAGAAGGCTCATCGCTAAATTTAACATTCGATTCTAGAAACAAAGATTATTATGGTTATTATCACTTTCTTCTTTTATAATCTTTCTGTTCTCAACAGCATAATCACATATGTCTTTTATTATAAACCACTTTAAATAAAATAGAATGTCACATTAGTGATCATATTCATTTTTACTTATTTTATTAGTTTGAAAAACTGACTTCCTATTAAAGCATGATGTCAAGAAACCACTAGAAATTCTAGTTTAAAAATTCACGTTAGCCAGGTATGGTGGCACATGCCTATAATCCCAGGACTTGGCTGAGGCAGGAGGATTGCAGTGAGTTTGAGGCCAGCCTGGGCTACATAGTGAGTTCAAAGCCAGCCTGAATTACATAGAAAGGCTCTGTTTCAAAAAAAATTTTTTTTCATTTACATTAAAAAATATTCTGAAAACAAAGTTTACACTTCTTTAATCATCAGAAGCAAGAAGTAACAAAAATAAGTCAAAAAGAACACACTTTTCTGTATCAAATAAACATTCATATGGCAGGTAGAGGAAGCTGAAAATCTGGGGAAAAGACAATGTATCAAGGAAAAAAAAAACAAAAACAAGATATAGTTTCTTTATTCTTAAAGCACTACAAGAAAGTATTTCTTTTCCAGATACAAAAGAAGGTACCAAGGTAAGCAACCATTTTAATTGGAGAGGTCTTAGAAGAAATCAAACCACAGTTTACTAATTCTGATAAAACACGACAGGACAATTAAGGAGCAGAATGGGGACAAACATTTATATCTACCCAAAATGAAGTAAGAAAGAACTTTCAATAATTACTCAGCCAACAAGCCTGTTAACTCAGTTCTGAGAACTCAATAGGGTGGCTGGGGTTATGTCAAAAGAGCACTGCTTATTTCTTCTTACCTCTCTCTGGAGTCTTTGTGAAGAAGAAGTCATACACATCTATGTAAGGTTTATCTACATAAATATTATATACAAATATTAGATCTGTTTTCTAAACCCTGATGTAATTCTTTTACTTCAACTGTATTCAGAAGTTAGTGTAGAGTAAGAAGAAAGTACATAATGTATGATTTTATTATCTAAAGTTCCAAAACAGTAACAACTTTATAATGTTGGAAATATGACTAATGGTTATCCCAGGGAGGTGTAAAGCTGGTGTGATAACAGGGAGGGGGACTTCCAAGATTTTGGTAATGTTCTGTTTCTTGATTTGTTGCTAGGTATGCTTGGTGTATTTATTTCATGAAAAGTGAACTGTAGACTTGTGATTTATGTACTTTATGTGTGTGTTATATTTCAACAATAAAAAAGTTACATATACATAACCATTTCAATTGGATACTTTATAAATAACGCAAAGATATATGCAGTTTACAGAAAACAAATACAAATGGTCAATAAATGTAATATATATATATATACATATATATATATATATATATAAAGAAATGTTTAACCTATTATTTTTAAGAAAAGACAAATTAAAACAAAAAAATATCTTTTTTTGCCCCAAGGAGATTGGGAAAAATATCTGTTTTGTCTTGGATAGTCTAAAAAGCATTGCTGATATCCTTGCCTTCACAGTAGGGAGTAAGACCAAGTCCAGTCACGTCCTATTACAATTCTGATATACCTGCCATCATGAATTCTTTCTTTTTATCTGCCCCAGAGAAATACTCAACATGCATATGCAAAGATGCTTCACTCCTGCACTGTCTAACAGAAAAATGAGGCACATAAATGTCCACTCAGCGGGGAAGAGCTAAATAAACTGGTACATCCAACACCATGTAGCAGCTGGAAAGAAAGATCAATTTGCATCATCTAAACTAAACAGCTCTCCAAAACTTTATGTTTAAAAGAAAAGGAAAGTGGTATCTTTTTTAGGAGAGGGGAAACATGACCCCCATCTCCTGCTCTTAAATGGTTAATGCAGATGAACAAATGTAGGTAGGCACAGTGGCACATGCCTATAGGCTATCTACACCAAAGCTGAGGGAGGAGAATCCTTTAAGCCCACAAATTCAGGGACAATTTAGGCAACATGTTAAGACCCAGTCTGTAAAAACAAAACAAAACGAAACGAAACAAATGTACAAAAATCTGTCCACAAAGATGGCTGTCAACTGGTTACCTCTATGGAATAGGACACACTGTAACTGCAGACCGTGGTTAAAGGGAACTGAACCTTTCCATGATGTTTTAAAAAGAAAACATTTCCACTTGGTACTTTTATGGCAAAAAGGACAGAAGTCAGAAGGAGAGAGAGAAACCTAAGCACAGCCAAAGTCACTTTCCAGTAATTCCTATGTTTTCATGATCCCATAATCAAGGCAAAAATGATTAAATGTTGAGGTAGAAATAACTCTTTCCTCTTATCCAAATGACTGCTTGCTATACTCCAAACTCAAAGTAAAACCACTAAAAACATAAATTGAGATTTAGGAATAAAGTCCACTTGCTCAACTACAGAGAATCCTGGCCTAACAAACGTCACTCAAAACCATCATTCAATGTACTTCACAGTAGTTACCTCCATTCCCTTAAAGTTTAAGTTCATGTTTGGTTTTCCCTTCGTGAGACACAGAGCTCGCCAGTCAAATACATAAATAAAAAAGTGACTGATCGAAGCATAAAGTCTGGCAAAGCAAGCGAGGAGTTTACTGAAACTAAATCCATGCATACACAAAACACGAACCCATTAATATATATTTTAAAAGTCATTTAAGGATAAAGTTCCAGCAAAAAACAATTATTTAAAAAGTTATGAAAAAAATGAAATGGACATTTCTGCCTATATCCCTTTTATTTTGGTCAAAAACATACTTATAAGAGAAAAAGAGTTAAAATGATCTGTCTAAATTTACCAAGTTATTTCAATTACTTCATTTAAACAGAAAATAAGCACAACTGGAGTCACTCCATGTCATTAAAAACTCACATAATATTTTCACTATCAAACAGGAATAATTTTCAGGTCAAGAATAATAATAGACTGTGAACTTGTATGGCATATCATCTGGGAAGGACGTGCAAATTTAAAGAAGGGAGGAGGGAGACAAGAAAACACATCTTAAATTCCAAATTGAGGGAAAAAAATCGGGAAATGTGACAGTTTTTAAACTTTTAGAACTCTAGAGCTAGAATTAAAATCACAGAGCCTTAGACATCATCTGATCTCAGACAATCCAATGAAGAGAGTGAAGAACAGAAAGGCTGAGGGACCTGACATGAGCTTACAGGGGGAGAGCCAGTGGAGACAGAGTTGGGCTACGATCACCTGTCTCCTCTGACCAGTAGAAAGGGATCACAGAAGGCCCCGCCTCTGAGCAGAAATGAAGACAAAGCCTGGGCATGGATGAAGGCGAGGGCTAAGTCAAGCTGAGACAAAAGACAAAGACATGAGAAGCCAACCTCATGACATTGTTCTTTATGGTACACACTGAACAGTGACTGTGTCATTACAAGGAAGTTTTTCCAGTCTCAGGATATGTTGGTTTTGTTGTCTCCAAATTATTTCCAACAATACGCATTATCTACAGCAGCAAGACATTTTTAAATGAAATGTCACCAATATTTTTCTGTATAAATGGCAAGAACAATTTCCTGTTATTACACAAGGTCTCTAAGACATAAAACTTAAAACCACATACACCTACACTAAATGGAACACTACTACCTGAAACCATTTCAGAAAGAATGATTGAGGTAACTATAGGATTCCTCCTAGTTGTTATTTAAGAAACTACCTTCCTTTCCAATTATTTATTATGGTCCTGAAAATGTTAAATATAGTTACTATATGACTTACCAATTCTACTCCTACATATATATAATACATATATATGTGTGTGTGTATACATATATGTACATATATGTGAAGTGAAATGAAAATATATCCACACAAAAACATGTATATGAACATTTATAACAGTGCTATTAATAGTACTTAAAAACTGAAACACTCCAACTGGGCATGGTGTTGCACTCGGTCTGGGAGATAGTCGGGAGGATTACAAGGTGGAGCCCAGGCTACGCAATTTAGAAACTTAGTGAGATTCTACCTCAAAATAAAAAATAATAGGTGAGGGTGTAGCTCAGTGTGAATGCCCTGGGTTCAATCTTCAGTATCACACCCCTCTCAAAAAAGGTGGAACAATCTAAACGCCTGTTATGTTATCTATTGAATAGAATAACAAAAGTTGTACGTCTTTCAGTGGATATTATAGAATGAGAAAAGAATGAAGTACCAACACATGCTGTAACATGTATGGACTTTGAAAACACTATGCTAACTGAAAGAAGCCAGTCAAAAAGTCCTTATTACATGATTTCATTCATATGAAATGTCCAGAACAGGCAAAGCAATAGACACAAGGAGTAGATTAGTGGTTCCCTAAGGCTAAGGGCTAGACTAGGGAAATGAGGAGTGACTACCACTGACAACAAACTTTGGGGATTTAAAAAAAAAAAGAGGTTCTAAAATTATATAGTGGAGATGGCTGCAGGACTCTTGTGAACAGTCTAAAAACCAGTGACTTGTATACTTCAGAAGTATACAAATGATGAATTATAGTATGGTACGTGAATTTTATCTCAAAACAAAAAAAGTTAATTAGCTAGAAAAATAGAAATATAGGACTAACTAACCAATTCCATCCTGAAGGACATGAATGCTGAAGGAAAAGAGAAAAAAGACAACTACCACCTGAGTAATTAAGAATAAGAACATATGCAAGTAAAGCCAGAGAACAAAAGAGGGAGAAAAACTAGACAGAGTGAAGTCACTACAGAGAAAAAAGACTAGTTAGAAATTCAACAAAATGCTACTAGTGGCTGTTGCTGGGTAGTGACTATGGTTGATTTTTTTTCCTCCTTTTCTTCCTTCCTTCTATTTTCCAAACTGTATGCAAGAGTATTATTTTTACATGACAACAAAATCTCCAACAATATTTATTTCAAAAGGAAAAATCAGGGCTGGGGGATTTAGCTCAGTGGTTAAAGTGCTTCCTCAGAAGCCAGGCCTTCTTAGAGGCTGGGTAAACCCTATCACATACCTATATATACATGTATATATGGGAGTACAGATAACCACTAATAAGTAAAAATTTTGAATTATACAATATTAAGACACTAGTTCAAAGTTTTTCATAAATAAGAGATGATATTCAGCTACCAATCATTTCTTTCTAATATAAAATTATTGACATTCGCTAGAAGGCATAAAATGCAACTGTTCCTGGGAAGTGTCAAATAACTCATGGGACTAGACAAGAAATAAAAGGCTTTCCTTTACTAAATTTCGACTCTTTATATTACAACTCTTTAATACACAAACTGACCATATAATTTCTAAGATCCATAGTTTCATTATTATTTTTGATAAAAGTTTAAGTTAAAATTAATGTAAACTGAACAAACACACCACCATGTTACATAAATCAAAGACAACTATCAGTAATAATATTTTTTTCCTTTAGATACAAGCAAAATGACAACAACAGTTAAATCGGTTTCTCTCTTAAAATCTATTCTTCACATGGCACAGCAAAGTTTACCCACAGATAATGCTCAAGGGTTTGTTTGGTCCCCTAAAATTGTATGCTTAGTTATGTGCATGTATTTTCCTGCAGAGAGGAAACCAGCTTTTATTGTGAGGGGTTTTAACTCAAAAAGAGTTAAGAAACTACTGCTTTCGAAAAAACAATTCAAAAGCAGCCGAGAATGGTCTGTTACTGGAATCAAATCCTGGAACTGTTTTAATTCTCAAAATACTATGCTGTGTAATTTTCATTCATGAAACAAGTTTATCAAGTATCAAGGCAATAAGGTGGAACCAAACATAAATCATATATAGTCACTATTCTAGAAGATAACTAAGTTGGAAAGTCAAAAATAACTACAAAATACTGAAGAAAAGGTAGAAATAAGAGACATATATTATAGATCGTGTTATTGTATTTGGTTTTGTTTTATAAACAGCTGAGATTTCTTAATTATTTAAAAAATCATAATAATACTTCATATTTACTACCTCCTTTATGAGTATAAATAGAGTCAATTTCTTACTCAAAGCATTTCAGATTGAATCCCATCAGCGATAGAATTCTCTACAACTGTTACAAAACACTTTTCTGGCTTATTCTTAAAGACAATGATTGGGTTTCAGTTTATGTATAAAACTGTAGTTTGTACAAATAATAATAGGGTTAATATCTGGAACATCTGCTTTGCTATTAAGACATTACTTCTGTGACTCCTTTTTTCCCTAGACTAGCAAAAATCAAAATAAATACCAGATGGAGATTGACCCTAGAACTCCCTCCATGTATTTTAAAGTGTTTCATGTACCATATTCTTACCATTGACAAAAACATAAAGAGAAATTAATATGAAATCCAATAAAACAATTCATTTGGTAACAAAAGCTTATGAGGCCTTAAGAAAGACAACTGATATTCATCAAAATAAAAGACAATAGGAAACAGGGAGATAGATCTTTTGCAAATGGGAAGAAGACCAAGAGATTGGGGGTTCTGGGGGGTGTAAAAAGAATTAAGATCTGTCGTGTACATGTACCAATTCCCCAAGATGAATGTAATCATTAGGTACTGCAAACATGTACTAATAAAAAGTTAAAAAATTAAAAAATAAAAATTATGGAACCTACAAATGTAACTATGCTATTTGAAGATAAAAGGAGACAGTTTTCAGAACAACACAATGCAATCATTACTGCATTATGGAAGACATCTCTGAAAATTCAATCAATTTAAAAACCACATGGCCTATAAAACTGCCCATAGTGGAAACTTACAGTTCAAAGAGGCATTACAGTAATGGTCTGCAAACTGTTCAGCCATGGAACACTTAACACAAAAATCCCACCAAGACAACACATATGTTAAGTAAAAATAGAGCTCTAAATTAGAGTCGCCCCTCAACAGTAGGCCCCTCTGTGCACTCTACCTGGACCTCTCTTCCCTGGGGCGTGTTAAGGAACATCATTTGAAACCTGCAGTCCAGCTCAGATGAGACAACAGAGATTCAGATTTACTTCTGACAGTTTCCTTTCCTTTTCTTACTAAGAGAATTTCTTATCCCTATTGCCTAGTGGTTTGTTTATTCACAGACTCTTCACTTAAAGTTAGGTACAAACACAAACTTTTAGAAATTTTAGAGATATAATGGGTACAGTAAGACTTCCCACTCGGTCTGATCTCTCTCTCTGGGCTACCTGGCTCTATATAAACTGGCTGCTTTGAAAATGTGCCTTTTTTCAGAGATCATTAAAAGACATGGGAGAGAAATACTATAGAAAGTAATTTACATCTAATATTCCAATTCTCACAATTCTGCCAGGTAAGAAAAAGTATACCCATTCTATAGTTGAAAAACATAGGCTCAGAAACAGTCAAACATGCCCAGATATAACTGGAAAGTGGCAGATGCAGGATTTAAATCTACAATGACTTAACTCCTGGCCCTGTGCTCTTTCCAATAAAGGATTTCATATTTGTGTAGCACAAATTCTAGGCTATGAAAGAAAACAGGACTCCATGATATGGGTAGTCAGGAACATCTACATATAGTTGCCAAAATAGAGTCAGAATGGTAACATCTCCTAAGATGAGCACTCTAAATTATCAGCATCACTGAAGTGGGGCTGATAACCCACAAAAGAAAAGGGGGAAAGAAAATAATCGTAACACCAACAAAGCAAAGCCCAATTTAAGGAGGCCTAACTGATCAACAAAAAGAAATTTAATAAACACATATTCAAACCAGTTGTGGTGGTGCACACCTGTAATCCTAGCACTAACAGAGATTGAGGCAGGAGGATCATGATGAGTTCGAGGCCAGCCTGAACTGCATAACGAGACCCTGTCCCAAAAAAAACAAATAAATATATACATACATATATAAATCTCACACACACACACACACACACACACTCTCTCTCTCTCTCTCTCTCTCTCTCTCAAGAAATCAAGAATGAGAAGTGGAATCACTGCATTTAAGTGAAAGTGGGAAGCCTAAAAGAGAAAAGAAATGACAAAGTGGCTGGTACAAATGTTTGATTATACTTTATTTAAAACAAAAAAAAAAATACAAAACATAAAATGCCTTTCAAATGTTTAGCAAACCCCTACAAAAATATTAGCTTTATGCAAAGTGTATCATTTAAATAAATAAAATCTCAATTTTTCTCTAAAAAGCCATTCCCCTTAATTTATCTCTAAAAAGTCATCCCCAGAATCTTCATGAAAAAGGCATTCAATATGTAGGTGAAAGTAAAAAATATAAAGCTAAACACTACAAACTCTCATACCGTAACTGATAAGCTTTTGAAAGAACATTCTAGAAGTTATAGGAGACAGCACTCTAGAAACTAAATGACTGAGTGGGATGAATGTAAAAAGGAACTCATTCCCAGCACCCTGGAAACATTAGGATACCAGTTAGTGTTGAGTTAGGAGACAAACACAGGGTCTCTCCCCTAGGTGTCCCTTTAACTGTATTTTGGAAATAACACCTTTACCTTCAAACACAAGCTCATAAGGTAGATTACAAAAGTTTCATGGAACTTACCATCTAACAGGAGAATCAAAGGCTCAAATAGTGATACTGCAATCAGAGCTATCAGAGGGGCAACAATAGGGATGTGCTCTCTGGGTACGCCAGACAAGGCTCCCTTTGATCATGGAATCATGGCAGAACTAAAATGGAAAATTTTGTTTCTGATTTGAGTTTTTATGTATGTGATTACTGGGGCATGGGGAAGTAGAGATAAGGAAAGAGGACAGTATACATGACATCCATTCCCTGAGGTGGGCAGGTCTTTGTTAGTCTAAGACACTGAAGTAAGATTGTACAGAAATAAGATAATATATCAACTGCAGAATTATGAAAACAGAGCCACATTCTCTCTATAACCCAGAGAAAGAGGATGCCAGGCTTTTAAAACACTAGTCTGTTTCATCTGTATATCACACGTTACAAACATACAATGTACAAATCACTCTCTTTTGACCCATGTAGTAACCTATAAGAAAGAAAAGGTAGAAACTTTACAGCTAAACAAACAGATTTTTCCCCGAAGTCATAAAGCCACATAGCGGGGCCCTGGAGATATGTCCGAACCCACAGGATGCCTTCCACAACTGTCACACACTGGTCCAAACACCTATTACCTACACATTACCTGAAGAAATACCCTAAGAAACTCTATTAGCTTAACAGCTCCCCTGTACGAAGAGTCAGGCTTCACTCAGCCATTTTATTCAGCAAGAGTGATCTTAATATATTATCTGAACCTCTACGGCAAGTCACACAGTCAAGAACACAGAGCTAACAACCTCATTTAAAAACAAATATGTTTTCATATAAATTTTTTTTGGGGGTGCCAGGGATCAAACTCAGGGCCTTGTGCTTGCTAGGCAAGTGCAAAATTTTTAGAAAAACCGTAACGCAAGTTTTGTACCTACTGACTACTTTGAGTAATACTCTAGGATTCAAGCTCTGCCAGTAAATACCCCTGAGTAATTCTGAGAACATAACGCCAAACCCCATCCGACACCTGTCCTCTGCCTCTTCACCCCCACCCTCACTGTACCTAGAAATTGAGAAGATTGGTCCAAATAAATGAGTGCTGCTCACTGGGACAATACTAACCCCAGGGTATTTTGGAAATCTGTTAGGGCTTTTTCTTTCCTTATTTCTTAAACAAAATCATACCTTATATTTTAAGTTATTTGTATTCCTCTTTCATATTACAGTTAGAGAATCATACTGATTCATTTCAATTGTGGGATAAAAAATTTTATTGCTTAAAAATTTCATTTCAGGATACTTAAGAGTATCAGAAATATTTATTATAAAAGGGATGCTTTGAGTTGCATAGTTTTGACTCATTAGGCTAGATGATCTCAAAGGTTTCTCACAGTTCTATTATTTCCCAATTCTTTGAATATTGTGAACATAATAATGAGAGAAAGAACACTGATAAAGAGTGTACATGATAATTTTGTGGGCAAGAACAAGAAATTCTAAATCTGCTTCTGCACTTGATCAAGTAATTAAATTCGTAGAAAAGCAATTATATCCTACTGCCTAAGATGTTAGCAAAACATTGTATGCTTTACTTTTAAGAAAAAGGTAAAAATGTCAAAAAGAAAATCAAACTTATAATACGGACATATATTCACATGTTCAAAAGGGAGTCCTGGAGTTGACAAAAATTCAGCCCACATACCCTGGGCATCAATTCCAAAAATCACATTTTATGAAAATCATCATAATGTAAAATAAGCTCTGAATCACTACCATAAAATGCAACAGATTTATTATACTCCCCTCCACCTCAAAACAGAGAAATTAGTGACACATTTCCAAGGGAAATTACCAAAAATTACTAAAATAGAAGATACTTTGAGGATCACCTCTCTCATGGACTGAGAAGAGAGTCCAGATATCAAGTAGACGTGATATTCCATTACCAAACTATGCCAAAAGTTACTGTAGACGTTTTTATAAAATATTTTTAAAAAACTGAATGCCCACTATAGGCTATTTCCCATATACATTCACACATGTGTGTGCCTGTATGCATGCGCATATATATATATATGTGTGTGTGTGTGTGTGTGTATATATATATATATATCTATATCTATCTACTCATGAGGAAGATGTCATTAGAAGACATTAAATGACACAGGGATTGCCAGGAACCAGAACCATGTAGAACAATGTCTTTCAAAAATAAGCCGAGAGCTGGGGATTTAGCTCAGTGATTAGAGTGCTTGCCTTGCAAGCACAAGGCCCTGAGTTCGATCCCCGTCACCACCAAAAAAAAAAAAAAAAAAAAAAAAAAAAAAAAAAAAAAAA